>LNAC01001090.1:190189-254354 GCA_002007465.1 Ailurus styani
CTAGCGGTAAGAGCCTCCATTTTCAATTGCACCTCATTAATAGCTTTTTTGATTTCAGCTTGGTTAGATTTTAGTTCTTTTATTTCTCCAGAAAGTATTTGTATTTCTTTAGCGAGGGCTTCTCTATTATCTTCCAGGGTTTTTTTGAGCCAAGCCAGCACCTTAAGAATCATCATTCTGAACTCTAGTTCTGTCATATTACTAATGTCCACATTGATTAGGTCCCTAGCCATCATTACTGTCTCTTGTTCTTTTATTTTGTGTTGATTTTTTTCTGCCTTGTCATTTTATGCAGATAAGAATAGATGATGAGAGAACAAAATACTAAAGGGTAGCAATGACCCCAGAGAAATATACACTAACCTACTCAGAAGAGACCTGGAACTGGGGAGAAAAGAAAGAGGGAAAAAACCAAAAATCAAAAAAAACCATACAAAAACAAAACAAAACAAAATAAAACAAAATCCTATATCTATATCTATATTATCTATTTCTGTTTCTATATCTATGTCTGTCTATGACTCTATCTCTATCTCTATGTCTATCTCTATATCTATCCCTATCTCTATCTATATCTATATCTATTAGACTGGTAAATTGAACAGACCCTATATGTATAAAAAAATAAGGTTAAATACAATGAAGGGATAAAATATGATTATAACAATGAAAATTTTAAAAAGATTAAAAAGTGTTCATATGATATAACAGTTAAAAACGTTAAAATAGGAAAAGGGAAAAAATTTAAAAGAAAAAAGTAAGAAAAAATTCAAAGAAAAAAAATTCAATGAATTTAACTTTGAACGAATGAAGAATTATGGGGAAAAAGCCATTATTTCTCTGCGTTGCTTTCCCCTAGCTCCGGAGTTCCACAATTCTCAGCAATCTCGAACATGACTTTGAGTGGATGTTTTTTCGTGGTCTTCTGGGGGAGGGGCCTGTTGCTGTGATTCTCAAGTGTCTCTGCCTGAGGCAGATTCGCACCGCCCTCACCAGGGGCCGGGTTAAGTAATCAGCTCGGGTTCGCTCTCGGGAGCTTTTGTTACCTGAATGTTTCCGTAGGGCTTTGGAGGATGGGACTGAAAATGGCGGCTCCCAGTTTCCGACCCAGAGGAGCCAAGAGCTTGGGGCCTCAGTTCTCAGTGTGCCTCAGAGAAAAGCAGTCCCTCCTGTCTCCTGGTCTCCGGCCGTGCTCTGAGCTCACCCGGCCTGTGACCGAGTGTCTCTGTCTCTGGCGCGGCCCCGTTTAGAATCTCCAAACCCAGCAGACTCCTGCAGCCACTTCTGCAGCCGCTCCTGCGCCGCTCCTCCCAGAGGAGGAAGGAGGGGGCTCTCTGGGTCTGCAGCCCTTGGGGTCCCTGCCCACAGAGCAGTGGTCCGGCTGTGCTTCAGATCACAGCCCAAGGTATCACCGAGATGAGAGACCCCTTCTCAGCTCGCCTCCCTCTCTCCCGCCAGCTTCTCTCTGATACCTGGGAGCTCGGTTGTGCTCAGACACCCCTGGTCTTTTTGTGTCCCCGTGGGTCCTGAGACTACACTCTCCCCTCGAGGGCTTCACCCCCCGCTTGGCCTCTGGGGCAATATCCCTCAGTGGAGCCGACTTCTAACAGTTCTGAGTCTGTGCTCCGCTGCTCGCTCCCTTGCCAGGAGCCAGCCCCTCCCCCTGGGGTCTATCCTCTCGTCGCTGCAGATTCACTTCTCAGCATGTCCTACCTTCCGGAAAGTGGTCAATTTTCTGTTCCTAGAATTGCTGTTCTTCTTCTCTTCGATCTCCGGTAGAATTTGTAGGTGTTCAGAATAGTTTGATAGCTATCTGGGTGAATTCCTGGGACCTGATACTAATTGGTCTCCTACTCCTCCGCCATCTTGCCGCTTCTAGTATACGATTTTTAATATATGATTTTGTCATGAAATATTAAAGGTTTTTCTAAACAAGGCACAGAGGAAGCCATCAAGGAGAAAACTGTTGAGTTCAAGTACATCAAAGTTAACATGTACAGCAGAACAAAAGTGTATAAACAAAATCTAAAGACAAAAACCTGGGAAGGAGATTTTGCATCTGATATGGTAGTTTGTTCCCTTTATATATAAAGAGCTCTTGAGATTGAGAATCACTAAGAAAAATACCAAAAAATCATTATGAATGAGAAAAACATGCAGTCGAGAGAAAATGAAAGTTGGCCTATACAAATAAACGAAAAGATACTCACCAACACTCATAATTAAAGAAATACAGATTTATTTAAGCAACAACTCTCACCTTAAGATACAACTTTCACCTATCAGAATGGCAAAAATCCGAGCATTCAGTGTATGTTATTTTTTGGTGAGCATACGGAGAAACGCACTCTTACATCTTGCTATATACCTTGCTACTCAAAGTGTAATCCTTGGACCAGCAGTATCTGTATCAACCCAGAGATTGTTAGAAATGCAGTTCCAACCCAGATCTACTAAATCAGAGTCTGCATATTAATGAGATCCCCAGGTGGTTTGTTTGCACATGAAAGTTTGAAAAACATTGCTGTAATACATTGTTGGTGGAAGTGCAAATTAGCATAACCTCTTTGGATTTCAGGAGACTTTATCACAAACATTCACGTATTCTGTGAACCACAGTTCCACTTTATCTAATAGATATAATCATCTGTGTGTGTGAAGATTACAGAGATAGTCACTGCAGCATTATTTGTAATAGCAAAAAAAGTAGACACAACCTCAGTATTTATTAATTGGATAAAGGTTAAATAAACTGAACAAAATTCTCATGGTGCAATACTAAACAGTTGTTAAAAATTCGTGAAAAAGTACACACAGATATGAAATTATCTCCAAGATATATTGTTAAGCACAAACATCAATTTTCTGAGCAGAATTCTTGTATGCTTTTTTGGTGTCTATTTTTATAATTCCCATTTTACAGATGATGTAAGTGAGGCAGAGATGGTAAATAACTAGCCCAAGGCCATACAGCTAGCAGTGATGGATTCAGATCCAGACAGTCTAGTTCTAGGGCTTATGCTTTTAATACTATACCATACTGCTACCTGGGGATAAATAAGAAAATGTTAACAGTGGTTTCCCCAGGAGCATGGAGGACTCATTTTTTATTGTTTATGCTTTTGTACACTTTGAATGGTTTGCCTTCTGCAAGTGTTGCTTTAAAACAATACTTAAAAATCAACTTGTCCATAATCGGATTGATTTCCCTCCCTACTCTTCTGCTGGTATTGGTGACAAGCTGAATCATTTACTGAAGTGAGAAATCTGGCAGAAATTCTCAACTCTCTCCTCTTCTTTACTTCTCTGTCCAATCAGACACCAGGATTTATTGGTCCTACCTCCCAGACAAGACAATTCTCGAATATACCCTCTACTCTATCCCTGAATCAGAGATCACTTGGACTGTAACTTTTATTTCCAAGTGGTCCATCTGCCTCTTTTCTCCCTACAAATGCTGATGAATGCATCTTTCCAAAATGCAAATCTGGTTCTGGCACTGTCGTACTTAAAATCTTACACTGGCTCCCCAGTGCCTGTGGGAACATTCAAACTCATTAACATGGTGACTTAGTTCTTCCATGTTCTGGCCCAGCCTGCTTCTTTAGCCTTACCTCTCACCATCCCTCTTCTCATATCCTACTCTCAGGACACCATTTTTTCTCCCATTTCCATGATTTTCACATGCTATTCCTCCTACAGGAGTACCTTTCATCTCAGTCAATCCCTACCCTTCCTTCAAGGTCAGACCTCAAGCATGACCTCTTTATGTAGATTTTTTGCCTGCAGGTTAGTAGACATTATGTATTCTATACTGGGCAGGTCAAGATGCCTTAAAGTTCTGTGATCTCTCAGTGTTCCACAGGATATATCTCCAATGCCAAAGCCCTCTTGCCTGAATGCTGTGCATTCATACTCCTTGTGGACTCCCAACATTGACTCCAACCTGTGGACTCCCAACATTTTTCAATGCTAGGGCCTATGGAGAAAGGGAAATATTTTTTGTATTTTTGTATTTCCCTTTCTACATAGGTACTAGCATTGAATTCATTCATTCACTCATTCATTCATTCAATTATTGAGAGCCAAGAAACCACTATTCAAGATGCTGGGGACAAAGAACAAAGAACAAATTCTGTTCACCACTAGAATTTTGAATACTTTAAAATTTTCATTCTATGATTCTGTCTTTTAAATTTAGTATTTTCAAATTAAACCTATATTTATTATGAGTTTTGTTTCAATTTTACAAACATTACCTTGACAAAATTTAACATCTAATTTAAGTCAAGTCCAATTTTTTAAAAAATAAATGATTTGTTTATTCTCCATCCCAAGGGGAAGGAATGTGTATGATTGAGTGCAGGAGTGTGTGCGTGCATGAAAGAAAGAGAACAAGCAGTTACCTTCAGTGAGGAAACTGGCTAGGGTGTGAGTTGGGGAGGCATGAGTAGGGGAGTTCATGCTCCCCAAAGGAAAATAATTTTATTTCAATTGTTGCATTTTTTCTAAATTGTTGTTTGAAAAACCTCTAAAAAAACCAAAATGAAAACCAAAGAAATGAAAAGCTTGAGTAACTAGATGTTTATAAATGTAAATACATCAGATCAGGAAATTTCCCAGGGGCTCATGCAGGACACTGTGGAACCATCTGAAAGCATTTATGGAGAGAAGCTTAAGAAGGGGAGGTAGATATATGGCAGCGGCTCACCAGCTCATATCTCCTCCAAACAGGGAAGATGCGAGCAGGGAATTGTCCTCTTGGTTCTGGGACCTTCCTCACCATGAAGTAATATGTTCCCACCAGCCCCGGGAGCCCAAATTCTACTCAGGTAGCCCCTTCAATTATATACACAGCCACTGACCATTGAAGAGAGGCTCCCAGCCTGCCTTGGAAGACAAGACCCCACATAAGTCAAAGCACCAGCAGCCAGTATTTTTATTTATTTATAAATATTTTATTTATTTATTTGAGTGATAGAGAGAGAGAGATCACGAGGAGTGGGGAAGGATAGAGGAGAAGCAGATTCCCCATTGAGCTGGGAATGCAATGTGGAATCCCAGGACCCTGGAATCATGACCTGAGCTGAAGACATACCTTAAATGACTGAGCCACCGAGGTGCCCAGCAGCCAGTATTTAAAAGAAGCTACTTGAAAATCTGTTTTTTTTAATTGTGTTATGTTAGTCACCATACAATACATCATTAGTTTTTGATGTAGTGTTCCAAGATTCATTTTTTACATATAAAACCCAGTTCTCCTTCATTGTTTACATATAACACCCAATGCTCCATGCAATATGTGACCTCCTTAGAAAATCTGTTCTAAAGTGCATGGTAGCATTTTTTAGAGTGATGGCTCTCAAACTTGGGTGTGCAGCAGAATCATGTGGAGGTCTTGTTAAAATTCAGACTTCTGAGCCCCACTCCCAGAGTTTCTGATCCAGAAGGTCTGGAGTGGGGCCCCTGAATTTCATTTCTAAAGTTCTCAGTGATGCTGATGCTGACCTATAGAAAAAACTTTGAGAACCACTGTTTAGGGGAAAAGCACAAGAATTTGAAAGTGAAGAACTTGGGTTCAAGCCTTGTGTGATTATTTCACCTCGGAGCCTGAATTTCATCTTTCCTGCAGTAGAGTTTATAAGGTGGTTGTAAGGATTAAATGGAATGGTGTCTATGAAATTCCTTATGAACTGTATACAAATATTAACAATTAGATGGCTTCACAAATGGTACTTGCTGCCATACCCCACACCAGATTTTCCTGTGCCTTGTCCCCTCTCCTTGCAATTTTGTCCCACCAAGTTCATCAGGCACCTGGGAAGAAACTATAGCCAAGAAGGCCTTGAGTAGGGCACCTGGGTGACTCAGTCAGTTAAGCATCTGCCTTCAGCTCAGATCATGATCCCAGGGTCCTGGGATCAAGTCCTGAATCGGGCTCTCTGCTCCACAGGGAGCCTGCTTCTCCCTCTGCCTCTCTCTCTCTCTCTCTCTCTCTCTCTCTCTCTCTCATGAATAAATAAATAAAATCTCAAAAAAAAGAAGGCCTTGAGTAGTAATTTTTTTCAGCCCACTGGGCACAGCCATGATGCTGACCTTGACTTGACCCCTTTCCTTTGTCTAGTCTCCCTTCAACTTTCTCCTTACTCTTCTAGCCCCGGCCACCTCTCACAGCAAAGAACAACTCCCAGTGTTAATATTGGGTTAAAAAACTGTCAAATGCAGGGGTTTTGCGATTTTTTTTAGTTTTGAGGGGGTTTTTTTGGCTTTGGGGGTTTTGGGGTTGTTTTGGTTTGGTTTTGTTTTAGTAGTAAAATAAACAGAGGAATACCCTACCAAGCAGCAAAGCATTTGTTGGGGAAGCATTTTGCTAGTTGGTGGGCTCTAGGCTGATTTACCTGAGGGCAAAATTCAGATGTTTGAAATAGTTAAGTGAAATGACAAGTATAATTGCAGATTCTTAACTTAAATGTATCAGACAGTTGTATCTGACAACTGTCAGGTTAAATGATATGTCCATGTAGAATGGTGTCGTTTTTCTTTGAAAACCTTTTCTCATTCAACTCTAATGCATGTGTAGTGTAGACTGCTTTGCAATTTTGTAAAGGTGTAAAAAAATATTAAGAATGGCCCTTAATTCTGCCACATAGAGATAAATACCTACTGGAAAGATATTAGTGTATTTGTATTCAGCCTTTTAATATGTGTACGATTGTATGTGAATATATAGGTACATTCATATTTATTTTTTGAATTGAGCTGGTACTACATACAGATTTATATACTTTTTCTTCGGCTTACCATTATATTGTAAGCCTTTTCCAGGATCATCAAGTAGTCTTGAGAAACATGGTTTTTAATGGCAGACTAATTCCTTTATGTAGATGTACAATACTTAACTTAAATGTTGGACACTTAGGATATTCCTGTTTTTAGCATTATAAATATCCCTGTAGTAGATGACACTTCATGTACATAAATCAATGTGTGCATCTCTAATTGCTCTCTTAGGATAGACTCCCAGGAGGGGAAAGACTGGTTCAAAGGGTAGGAACATTTTTTTAAAACAAATGTAATTCACATATAATAAAATTCATTACTTTCAAGTGTGTCATTCAGTGGTTGTCAGTGTATTCACAAGGTTGTGCAACCAGTAATGCTCTCTAATTCCAGGGGAGAAAAATGGAGTGCTTCATAAATTTGCATGTCATCCTTTGCAGGGGCCATGATAATCTCAATATCATTCCAATTTTAGTGTATGTTGGCTGAAGCAAGCACAGTGGGAACGTTTTGATGTCTTGCTATGGCACATTTCCCTCTAGCAAATGTGTACCCATATCCCTTCCCACCCAGCAATGCATGAGAATGCGTGTGTCCCTGCTACTTGGCGGACACTTAGTTTAAAAATACATTTTGCCAATATCACTGAAAATGGCATTTTATTGTTGTGTCTCTCTGATTAGCTTTTCTTATTCTCCAACCTGAACTCTAGCTGTTCTGTGGAGACCTGTCACCCACCCTCTTTGCACACATTTACCGCAGGCGGTTACATCCAATGCAGCAGCATCAGCTGCTTCCTCTTGGGATAATGACCATATGACCATAGCCTGCCCTAAGATCTTTCTAGTACTGCAGTCCAGTCATTAAGCTACTTTCTGGGCATGCCTATCTACATAATTTGACAGCCTACGAAACAAACTCCTGTCCAAAATCAAACATTTCTCCCGAAGCCAGCTCCTGTTCCAACTTCCCTATCTAGATGAGTGATACCACTGTTCTCCCACATGCTTCATGGTCACGTTAACACCATTCTCTCCTCCATATTTAATTAGTAGTCCAATCTTGTTGATTCTGTCTCTCATGTCCTCTCTCCCAGCCTTCCCTTCCACTGCATCCCCGCTGTCCTTCTCTAGTTCTACCTTTTATTGTATGTGTGGTGCCAGCTTGCTCACTTCTCCGTGCTTTCACTATTTATCCACATAATTTGTCCTACACGTGGCTACCAGAATAACCCTCCCCACACACTGCTTTTTACCATGTTGCTCTTCTATCCTGGAGCCTCTAAAGCCTCTCTCTTGCCTCTTGGGTTATATAAACTAAATGCTTTACCCTGACACTTATGGGCTGCCGTATTCTTACCATCATTTTAATTTTACTTCCTGTGTGCCTTACAGAAACTGTATGTTCTTCATGCAGCATATTCCTGCTTTTCCCCCTTTTGTTTATGCAAAACCTACCAAGACTTCTCCAGTCTCCTCCAGTTTAAACTGAGTCTTCAAGACTAGCTCAGAGGTGTTGTGAGGACTTCCTTGATTAAATAGTTGTGCTTTCTCATTTTTAAAACACTCCTTCTGTCAGCATTTCCTTCATGACATGACATTCTGGTTTGGGTTTACTGGTTACTTAGGTATTTCTATTCATCCCCTATCACATTATAAATTTTTTGAACACAGGGATTATATCTTCTTCATTTTGGCATGTCTCATAGTACCTCTCCATGTACATTAAATGTAGATGGAAGCTCCATCAATGTTTGGATAAAAGAATAGTGAAGACATCCAACTTTTTTTTTTTTAGAACTACTAATGGCTCAGTTTTGGGAATGAATTCCATGCTAAGAAGGTTCAGATGCCAGATGACCTGAATGTCATGGCTTCTTTTTCCCCCTCACTGTCCGTATTCAATCCCTCAACAAGTCCTGCAAGCTCTACCTCTTACAGACCGCTAATCAAGCTTCTTTTCTCTACCCTACTACTTCCTTCCTAGAACAAACCACCATCATCTCTTCCCTACAAGAGCCTTTTTAACTGGTTCCCTGGCTTCTACTCTTGTCCTACCTAAATCTATCAGTCAGGTGAGCTCTTTATAAAACTTTGATCATTGCTTAACAATGTCCGCTTGCTTCCCACTGCACTGAGATTTAAATGTATGTTTCTTACCTTGGCTTTTGAAAATGATCTGGCCTTGGCACTTTCGCAACCTCATCTCTCCCACTACTATCCACCTAGCTCACTGTGGTCCAGCTCAACTGCACATTGGCCCTTCCTCATTGTCATGTTTGCTCAAAGCAGAGTGAGTGGGTGCTCTTGGTGCTACTAGTGTATTCACTATTGTTGACTATCATCCTAAGGCTTAAGAATGGCCAGAAGAAATTCTGAGGGATTTGAGACTTGACTTTGGGGGAAACCTCTGTGGGTTCCATCATCCCCCTGAAAAGTGGTATTTCTAATACTGAGATTGAAGGGAAGAAGATATTTGGCTTAAAGGGAGAAGAAAGGAAATCTTATATTATTCCTGTAACCTCCTTCCCATGGGATACAACAAAAATTACTAATAGAAACCAGAGCTGAAGGACAAACATCCTCCACCTTCTTTATCACTCTGGGTGTTGGTGTAGGAAATTGGGCCTCACACCAGAAGCTGACTCAAAAGTTGGTGCTCTATGAACCTGTTGTCATTTTCTGTGTGTGCTCTCCAGAAGTTTCCCTCAAGCCTTTGGTGATACATTCTTAGCTTTTTTATATCCAGGAAAGTGAGAAAAACTCTCTTTCATTATTCAGATTCTTGACTTGATCCCCTTGCTTCTAGAATCTGTGAAATAAGCACTGTCAACCTCCTTGCCTTTGGGATCACTGACAAGAAGCAGTCTATGATGGGTATGTCTTATTAGACTATGCATAGAAAAACTAAAATATGCTCTCCAGCCCACTCTGAAAGAGAATCCCAAGTACTATGTTTCTAAAGTACTAAGCATTTTTTTAGCCCCTCATTATTTGCAAGGCTCTCCTGCATCATTCACAGTTTGCCTATTTCCATCCTTCTTTAGAAAAAGAGGTGTGTCCCCATGTTTTAAAGATTCCAGCGTGAAAATGGATACATGAAAACAGAAGGTCAAACATAAAGGCCCAAATCAGATGAGGTATCACTGTCTACTTGGAAAGCCAAAAGGCACCCCCTGACACACACCACAGCATTTGAGGAAGTCTTTTCACTACAGCATTACCTTTCTTATTCACTACCCTGGGTTTCCTTTTACCTAGGGATGGACCCCAGCATGGAGGGTGGAGACGGGGATCCAGCAGATTTATATGAAAGAACTTGACCTGAATATTCAGAGAAGTTAGGGGAGGTTGGAGGAGGTGGGGAAGGTGGGGAGGCAGAATGATACCAAAGCCCCTTCTACATAAAATACCCACATTTCAGGTGACCCAAATTATAACTTTCCCAGACTGACAAGAAAGCCACTGTTGTCAAAGTTGTCTTTAAAGTTACACACACACACACACACACACACACACACACACACACACACACACACACACGTGTACATTTTCCCCCTTGGTTTGGTCTATAATAAGAAAGGGTCTCTGGATCACCAGGCTGCAAGGCCCCCCCACTAACAGTGGGGTGTGAGTGGCCTTCCTAGCTCTGTATCCCTCCATGGCAATCAAGCAGCTTTTACCCTATTTTTTCAGATAAACAAGCTGTGCATTGTTCTGTCCACCAGTCCGTGTGCAGGCTTCCCTTCCTGCTGAGCTGGCCAGAATGAGCTTGGCCTCCTTCATGTGGAGCAGGTGGAATGTGTTATTCAGGGGGAGGCTGGAAGAACCACAGAAAGTAAACAGAGCTAATCAAGGACACTCTTCTGTACTTCTCCTTATCTAAATACTTTCAAAAGAGTAAAGAGCCTGCAGTCGTTTATGGCCCAGACCTCAGATTAAGCACAATCCCCAGCAACACAGGCCATATTTTCCTTCTTGCTCTGGGTTAGGGCAGAGCCATTTTTCTCTTTCTATGTTTCCCTCTAAGTATTGCTTAACAGGTCTTTTGGGAGCCAGGCTCCGAAACAGGTAGTGCTATCAGAAGATATTGGGGTGACAGCCCACTAGGTACTCGATCCAGAATTTTTCTGCCTCCCTCTCTTCATCTCTCACAAGTTTTTACCAGAGGGCTCTTTCTGGGAGCTAACTTCTGGCTATATGCCACTTTCACCTGCATGTGCCCATCCTCCTCTTGCACCTATGCCAAGTTCTTATTTTCGGAGTACTTGGAAAAGGAGCAGTCGCCTTGGGATGCCTGGGTGGCTCAGTCAGTTAAGCATCTGCCTTCAGCTCAGGTCGTGATCCCAGGGTCCTGGGAACAAGTCCCACATCAAGCTTCTTGCTCAGCAGGGAGCCTGCTTCTCCTTCTGTCTGTCTGTCTGTCTGTCTGTCTGTCTCTCTGTTTATTTCTCTCTCTCTCTCTCTCTCTCTCTCTCTCTCTCTCTCTCTNCAATGAAATCTTAAAAAAACAAAAAGCAGGGCTCAGTGGGTTTAAAGCCTCTGCCTTCGCTCAGGTCATGATCTCAGGGATCGAGCCCCGCATCAGGGTCCCTGCTCAGCTGGGAGCCTGCTTCCTCCTCTCTCTCTGCCTGCCTCTCTGCCTACTTGTAATCTCTCTCTGTGTGTCAAATAAATAAATAAAATCTTTAAAAAAAGCAGTCATCTTTACCTTCCCCCAACATAGGAGGTTATACTTAGTCATGTAATCTGGAACTCACCACTGCTAAGAGAGAGAATGCCCCTTTTACTCCCACCACCTCCCCCAGCCTCTTTCCCAAATCCCAAATTGGCCAAACTGCTTGCGTTCCTCTTTTATCTTCCTTTGTCTAGATTTTTCAAGTATAAGCTGTCTGTGCCCACCTGCCCATCCTATCATGTCATCTGGTCACTCCCCAACTCATCTGCCCACCCCCCCTCCCCTACCTCAGAAAGTTCCACAAACATGCTTGCACCTCTCATCAAAATTTCCTCAACCTCACCTGGCTACTGAGAGGGCCAGACTACTGTCAAACTCCTTGTTTTTTATTTTGTTAGGAAATGGTGATCCGCAGTCTTCATCAGGGAAACACTGTTATGCACTGGGTTGCTGAGTGGAAGGAGGAAGGCACTTGGTGACCAGAAGATTAGGGGAGTCCAGGCACCAAGGCCTGAGTAATGACACAAGAAAAGACTGTTTATCCTGCTGCTTTTTTGGGTCAGGGGTTATCCTGTAGTGTACCATTAATGGTACCATATTGTGTATTGTCAAGGAATGGTGATCACACCAGCAGCATCAGCATTACTGTAGAGCTTGTGAGAAAGTCAAATCTGGAGGCCGCTCTGGACTTACTGACTCAGAATCTGCATTTTAACAAGATGGCCAGGCTATTAGTATGCCCACTAAATTTGAGAAGTTCTGAATACCTGAATACTAGGTTTGGCTTTTGAAACTTCTTTTTTAAAAAAATTTTTTATTAAGTTTTTTATTCAATCCCAGTGTAAATACAGTGTTATATTAGTTGCGGGTATACAATATAGCCATTCAGTGCTCTCCATATAACCCCCGGTGCTCATCCCAACAAGTGCACTCCTGAATCCCTATCTCCTATTTCACCCACCTCCCCTCTGGTAACCATCAGCTTTGAACTTTCTTTTAACTAGTCCTTTCTCTTTCATCTTCATTTGGATTGAAAAAGTTGTTTTTCTTGCTATTAACAGTACTTTGCCCATTATTATTTGGGGTAGAAGATAATATTAACAGAAGATCCCAATTATCGAATGCTTGGCAGGTGAGAAAATGGAAGCCCTGTGACATGCCCAAGGCCAAACCCAAAGTAAGTGGTGAAGTTGAGACTCCAAGCCAGATTAATAAGCCCATAAAATGCCCAGCCTTTCCCTATACAGTACTAACTACCAAAGGGGGGCCTATGGGCTTCTTTGGATGGCACCTGCCTTTTGGGGGGTAGACAAAAGTCAACCCAGACTTCCCTACATGGTACAGACAGAAGAGAAGGGAAGAGGTCTCCAGGCACAATTTCCCCAGAGAGGAGTAGCCTGGGCATACTTCTTGTCCTGAGGGGACCCACATAAGCCCTCTTGGGCCAGAAATTGCTGGACTTAGGACCAGAGGCCAAGAGAAACTAGAATGGGGATCAGGAATATTACAAAGGGAAACTGCCAACTCTAAATCCCTGAGAGAAATTAAACTCTGATGCCTGATCTGGGGCTTGGGATATACAAGAAACTCACATGGGGCTGCTCTGGTTTCTGGCTATTGCACAGGTCAATGAGGACATCATCTGAAGCCCCAGCCTTGGGCCTAGAACTATTACATCAGAGCGTGCTACAGCTGGAAGGGTCATTTGTTTCAATGGAGCCCAGTGTTTTATTTTGAAGAGAGGACATAGAAACTCAGAGAAGGGGAGTAAGTTGTCAGAGATCAGAGCAAATTCATGGCAGAGACGGGGATGCTGACTCAAAGTGCCACTATTCTGGAGTTGGGGTCTCTGCTGCAAAATGAGGTTTTCTCTGGATTGGCTTGGGTGCCCATAGGAAGTGCAGACCCTGTAAAATACGACTCAGACTAGTTTGTAAGTCTTTCAGTCTCAGCAGGACCTTCCCCTTGGAAAATCTCTAGGTCACTTGCCCCCAGCTATATAAAATAAGCAGTAGTCCTTCCTACTTGCCCTTCTGGACCTGGAGGCTGCTAGCCTTGGCTGATCTGGGCTTCCCTTTTCTGAGGCCCAGTGGACCTACGGAGATGGCTGGGTGGGGTCAGCTCAGTTCAGGAAGCACAGGAATTCTTTTAAGTGTATGTGTCTGGGGTATTTTTCTCTCTCACTTACGTGTATTTTTAAAAATTCTTTTTAGACACTCGCTTTATCTTTCCCAAACATCATTTCCTTGCTCCTTTCCTGAGTTCTAGCAGTGGCTGTGGGCCCAGCTTCCTTATTGGCCCCTGAGCTGTGGAAGGGGGTGGGCCAGGGCCCAGAGGAGGCTGGAGTAGGGAACAGGGGGGGCTGTTTATGCTGCTGGAACTGCCTTTCATCCTTTCCTTTGCCACCGGGGTGCTGGCTGGTTTCTGGAGCAGCGTCTTCACTCCTGTCCCACTCTCTGACACTGGCTTTCGGTCCCTACAGCTGTGGCCACATCTAGGTCCAACGGCTGGTGGCCATACCTTGTCTTCAGTGTTACTCCTCTCTGTTCTTGGAACTGGGACCTGATTGTGCCTGAGCCCCTTGGATCACACTCAAGAGCTGGGGCTAATAGCCCCTCATCTCAGGAGATCTTAACAGGAAGGCAGATGGGTCCCAGCTAAGGGAAGATCCAGCCTGCAGAAAGGAGCCCTGGAGGCCAGCTGGAGGGGTTCTTGGGTACCTGAGCTGGCTGGATACCCAGCTTTCTCCTAAACCATCTCCCCACAAGGGGCAACTTCCATGGTAGGTACTGCTGGTAGCCATGGCTACTGCCCCTCTCCCCCCTGCAGCTTTCTTTCTTCAATATCCCTTTCTTTGCTTCCTAAGAAAGGGACTTTGGGATAATGAATGGTCAGGTATGTGCTAATGACAGCACCTGAGCCAGGCTTGGGAGAAAGGGCAGGCCACTGGCACCATTCCTTCCATGGCTAGGCCTGGAGCTACATGGTTGGTGGTTGGCATTTTCTTGCCTCTCTGCTTATTTCTCTTCATCCCTCTTCCCCACTGCCTAAAGGAGGTATGGTTTAAACTCTTGGACCACTGGGATTTTCCTTTTCTGACTGCTTCTTGTAGAAATAGCTAGGAGAAACCTCAGATACACCAGCTCATTGAGACAGGTCCCTCTTTGGGAGGAGGTGTCATGTGGTATCCTAGAAAGGAATGGAGGTTCTGAGCCTCATCCTTATGGCAAATCAATTTCAGCTTTCTGAAGTTGGCAAAACAATTCAGCTTTGTGTGTCTCTGTTTCCTCATCTGCAAAGTGGGGATAATTATAGCTCTTACTGATAAGGTTGGAGTGAGGACAGAATCAACTAATGGATATAAAGTGCTTAGTGCCTGGCACACCTTAAGTATTCAATAAATGGTCCCTTCTCTTATTTTTTTTAAGTTCATGGTATGTCAGGCACTCTGCCAAGTGATTTCACACATGTGACTGCATTTAATCCAGGCTACAACTTGTGAGTAAAGGATAGTTATCTTCCTCATTTTACAGATAAAGAATCTACAACTCAGGGAAGTGACTTGCCCAAGGTCACACAGCTAGGAGTGGAATGTAAGTATGGACTGTTTTCAAGTCTAGGGATGTTTAGGAATAATACTAGACCAAGTATTGGACCCTATAGATAATTTCCTCTCCTTTCCCAAACTGGGGTTAAAAGGCCCCAGCTCTACCTGCAGTTCCTCTGCTAGGATTTTTCTTCCCCCAGTTTGTGGTTCTCTCCCCATGGTCCCAGAGTCCCTACTGCCTTGCTTCTGTCTTTTTTTGGATTTTTTCCTACTCCTGGAGAAACCCTAGAGAGTAGGGGCCTTTGTAAGCTATGTTTCAAAGTGTGGCAAGGGAGTGGTGTAGCACAACCTTGACAGTGGTTAGACAAATGCAGTGGGAGTACTCTTGAACCATCAAGAAGGACAATTCTGAGTTGATAACACTTGTTAGAGACTATGTACTATTTACTGACCACTTGTTATGTATCAGGCTGTGTCTCAGATGCTTTGAGAATATTATTCTCAATCCTCAAAATAACCCAGTCAGGTAAGATTCATTATTCCCTTTTTCAGATAAGAAAATCAAAGCTCAGATTGGTTAAGTGACTTGTGTAGAATTACACATCCAAAGTGGTAGAGTTAGGATATGAACCAAGATCTGCCTACTTGTGTCTGTCTCCTTGCTTACTGACCTGATACAGTTGGTGGGATGAAATGATGATAAGCAATATAAAAGCATCATATTACTATGGGCTAAATTGTGAGGACTCAATAACTAAGGGCAAGCACCCAGATGGACATGGTACTTGAGCAGCAGCTTGAAGAACAGGTGGGATTCAGATTCACAAAATGAGAGGGGGATTCCAGGCAAAGGGGACAGTTAGCATAATAACTACAATTGGTTGAGGGCTTACCATACTGTGTTCTAAGCAGCTGACATGCATTGTCTCATTTGTTCTTTACAACTGCATGAATTAGGTATTTTATCTCCATTTTACTGCAATGGAAACTAGAGCTCTTGATAAGTGAAGTCACCTGTGTAACCGACAGAGCTCCTAAGTGGTAGAGCTGGAATTCAAACCAAGGTGCTCCATCTCCAGAGCCTGTGCTAGTTGCTATTGGGAAACCAATAGCAAAGACACAAAACTGGTTGCAGGGCATGATTGGAGCACAGCCATGGGAGTTTGGGCGGGGTGGGTAAAGCTATCTTATAGACAGCTTTGAAAGTCAGAACCAGTTTATATTTGCTTCAGAACAGGGTAAGAAATAGGGAACCAGTAAAGATTCTTGAATAGGTGAGTGCCACAATTCAATTGGTGTTTGACATGATATGATCTAAAAGCAAAAACTGGAGGGGCACCTGGGTGGCTCAGTCGATTAAGCATCTGCCTTTGGCTCAGGTCATGATCCTGGGGTCCTGGGATTGAGCCCCGTGTTGGGTTCCCGGCTCAGCGGGAAGTCTGCCCCCCTTCCCTCTGCCCCCTCACTCATACGCTCTCTCTCTCTCTCTCTCTCTCTCTCTCTCTCTCTCTCTCTCTCTCTCAAATAAATAAATAAAATCTTTAAAAAAATAAAAGCAATGACTGGAGGTGGAATAAGGGGAGACTGGCCGGCAGCTGGCAGACCGACACAGTATTTTGGATATAAAGTGTTAAGGGCCTGGACTAGAACAGAAGGGGTTGGTGGCAAGTTCTATGGAGGGGAAGTATGATTATGTGAAATAGTCTCGATGAAAATGAGGAGAGAGAAAGAAAGAGAGATCAGAAAGATATAAAATAAGACTCATTAGAACTCAGTGAAGGATTGGATGGTTGGGGAGAAGGTGGTTTCAAGGCTGACCATCCAAATGTTAAACGCTGGACTCAGAAGAACTTTAGAAATCCTGGATGTGGAAGAAGGGCCCCAAATAAGAGAGGTACCCTGTTCTCCACTCTATCCTCCCTCAGTGCCTAGAAGCATAGTACATAGTACACACACATGGCTCAAAGTGTGTAGCAGTACATAGTACTTCTGTGAGCTGCCTTATACGTAGTTGTTAATGGGTGACTACCAGGTAAAGTAGCTGAAAAGATTTCTAGAGTCATGGCTTTGTGCGTGAGACTCTAGAACAGGTACCCCACTTTCTCCTCCACCAAGGTGTTCTTGTGCCTCAAGCCTCCCTGCTGAGCCCTCTGAAACCCATAATAGAACACTATAGTTAAAAGTAGGGGCCTCACTTGGCTTTCCTCCCCATAAATCTTAGCCAATGCTGCTGACCTGTGGCTCTGGTTCCTGACCTTTGACAAGCAGCTTCCCTTGCCCTTCCTCTCACACCTCCTTGTCTGTGTCTGGCCTGTTACCACTCAACCCATGTTTTCCCCAGCAAGGCCATTCTCCTCAGGACTACCTTTTTAGGCCTTGGGCCTCTAGAGCCTTGCACTGCTGGGATTTTCTGTGTTTCCGCTGGGGTGAGGGGCATTCCCAGCTAGGATGGAATCTAGCTCAAGTCTATCCACTACTGCTCCTGGGAGGTAGAGAGCTGATTTATCACACTGGATAACAAGCTTGTACAAAACAGGGCCCCTTATCCTAGTCAACTCTATACTCTCAGTGTTTAGTATGAAGCTTGCCACAGTAAATGGCTGCATAAATTAGTAAAGAAGCTATTCTCTCTCTCTCTCTCTCTCTCTCTCTCTCTCTCTCTCCTTAGTTGTCATCCTTTTCTCTTACTCAGTCATTCATCTCTCTATCACCCATTTCCCTTTACTATGTATTTCTCTATAATCTCAGTTTTATCCCTTTCTGTCATTTTTTTTCTTGGTATCCTCTCTCACTCTTTTTTTTTGAGAGTTTTATTTATTTATTTGAGAGAGAGTGTATAGGTAGGCAGAGGGGCAGATGAAGAAGGAGAGACAGACTCACTGCTGAGCAGGGAGCCCAACATGGGGCTCAATCCCAGGACCATGGAATCATGACCTGAACCTAAGGTAGACGATTAACCGACTGAGACACCCAGGGGCCCGGATCCTCTCCCACTCTTATCTCTATCATCCATCTGGTCCTTCTGACATCTGTCTTTTGCTTGCTTGCTTGCTTTCTGTCCCTCCCTCCCCCACCTCATAAGTCTTCTCCTAATCTTCTGGCACGACACATGTCCCACATGTGCTCTGCTCTTCCCCATGTCATTCTTCCCCCACTTACAAGGGTGACATCTCTTCATGGGGAATATACCTAGAGGACAGGAATGGGTCTCATCTAAGCCAGTCAGTGCAAGAGTATGGCGGAGGCCTCCAGCACCAGACAGACCCTGCGGTTATATCCAGGGCCTTGGCAGCAAACCTGTTTCCCTTTAGGTACCCTTGCCATGCTGAGCAGCCAGTCTCCTCTGTCAGCCTTGCCCTGCACCCTTTGCCGCTCTGTGCTATGTTCCTTGGCAGGAGTTGTGACTCCTTGCCCCCCTCTTTGCCTACAAATGCAGGTGTCTCACCTCTGTGCCCATCTTATCCTTCACTCTCTCAGGGCCTCCTGCAGGCTTTATTTGTATTAGCTCTCTCTCTCTCACTCATCTGTCAGCTCTCAAGGGCAGAGACCATGTTTGTTTCATCTCTGTATCTCCAGAGCTCTGCACAGATGGTACATACAACAAATGCTTATCAAATGAACAAGTGAAAATTGGAGTATTTGTAGCCTCATGTTGACTTGTTTGAACTTCTCAATCACTTGCCTCTTTTCTTAGAAAAAAAATGGGAACACTGATCAGACTGATTTTTTTTTTCAAAGAAAACTTGGGGTAGCTCACTGTTTACTGAGCAGCAATACTCATTTCTTCCACAGATACTTACTGAGCATCTACTATGGTATCTGGCACCGCTGTTTGTGCTTGGGATACACCCACAAGCAAAACAGCGCAGGGAAGCCAAAGTTCTGTATAGCCACACCTCACCCTGAGGATGAAGGAGATTTGAGTGCTGGGAGCTAAAGAGGGCCACTAAGATTCCTATATCAGCTCCTTGCAAGATGTTCTACTTCATTTAAGGGAAAGAGGGGGTGGGGGAGGAAGCTGCATGGGAAGTGATTTCAGCTCTGGTTCCCTAAGCTGACTTCCTGTCCCTTTCTTGCTGTAGGAGAAACGCCCCTGTCAGTAGGCCGCACTCATGGCATGTGGCCAAGCTGCTGGAGGGATGCCCTGAAGCGGCCACCACTATGCATTTCCCTTCTGAAGCCTTCAGCTTGTCCTGGCATTCCGGCTGCAACACGAGGTGAGTCTAGAACCCTCCCCCTCAAGATGGGCTGGAGGGTAGACAACTTGGCCATGCCCCCTCTTCTGCTCTAGTGCCTGTTGGATGTTGCAGAGCCCAGAGCACTATAATGGAAAACGGAGTGGGATTCCGTAGTCCCTGGGTTCTAGTCCTCGGCTACTTACTGCTAAATCTCTTTGACTTTGGACCAGTCTCTTCCCTTCTAGAAAATGTTTCCTTGAAATACCTCATGTGGCTTGCAAGACACCACACTCTCCTGCTTCGCATTCTACTTCAGTGGCTGCTCCTTTGAAGTCTTTTCCCTTGGTTCTTCCACATACCCCCACCCCCACCCCAGTCTCTTAATGCAGGAGGGAACTGGGACTCAGTTCTGGTCCTCTTCTCTAGCTACAGTGACTCATTGGTGATCTCATCCAAACTTCATCAGCTCTGTCACAGAGCCAAAGTCTTCAGACTGGGTACCTCCCCGAATGACAGGGTCTACTTGCCATGAGGATCTTGCAGTTCAGTGGGTCTAGTATTGCCTGTTGTCAAAACAGCTGCCCAGAAGAGGCAGAGAACTTTTTCTGCAAAAACTCAGAGTGAGCAAAGTTGACCTTTCCCTTCCACAGCAAGATCTTTGCTCTCAGGAGGAATTTCTGGTGATGAGGCCCAGGGAAGCCACACGTTGAGTTTGCCCCCAGCCAATGACTTTATTTGGCATCGAAGACTGTAGCACTGAGCAGAGGTGGAGGCGGTTTTGTTCTGGAAGAATACACTGAAGCATTTTCTGAGCTTGACTCCTGTTTGAGTGGGGATGTGGTTGTTTGCAGCAGGAAGGGTGGTAGGGTAGGTGGCAAGTTCCCTTGCCAACAAGGAATTAATGGATTCTTAGCCAGAGGTCAAGTGAGCAGAGTGGCTAAAGGCTAAGCAGGGAGCAAGAATTAAGGAAGGCTGATCTGAGGATCTTGTGGGCCTCTGCCACCGCTCAATTCTGGCTTTCTGAACTGTGGCCTTTCTGAGAACAGTCTGCGACCTCTGGGGTTCTAGTCATAGGGAGTTACTGGCATGACTTGGCTCACTTTGGCTTTGTTTATGGGAAATGGTACTTAAAATTCAAGATTGTGTCTGATCCCAGTCCTTCCTTGGTCTCTCTGGTTCGGCTTTGCTGTGGGAATGAGGAAGGGATGAGTAGGCGGCAAATCTCATGTCAACACTAGTGGTACAGAGGGTGCTGATAACAATAGAAGTTAAAACAAAGCAAAAGAACAGCAGCTACCATGTACTGAACCTTTTCTAGGTGCCCAGGCTGTGACAAGACCTTTACATTTATTAACTGATTTCACCCACAAAACAACCCTCTGATAGAGATATTATAATTAGTCCTATTTTTAAGATTTTATTTATTTATTTGAGAGAGAAAGAAAGAGCATGAGAAAGGGGAGGGACAGAGCGAGAAGCAGACTCCCTTCTGAGCAGGGAGCCCAACACGGGTTCAATGCCAGGACCCTGAGATCATGATCTGAGCCAAAGGCAGACAGTTAACTGACTGAGCCTCCCAGGCACCCTTTATTCGTCCCATTTAACAAATAGTATAACAGAAGAGCTAAGATATTGGACTCACAGAGGCTTGGGTTCAAATTCCAGCTCTGCCTCTTCAGCCCTTTCATGAGCCGATCAGTTTGCCTCACTATGCTTGTTTTCTTGGCTGTAAGGTGGGGATAATAATGTCTCCCATTCAGTTTGAAATGAGACATTCTAAAGTGCCTGCCACAGTGTAGGCCCTTGGTAAATGGTCAGCCTTACTAGTATCAAGCAGAGAACAGGAGGTTGCTGCAATTCTGGCCCTGTCTGGGTCATAAGCTACAACTGGGTGATCATGAGAAAAATCACCTCCTCGGAATCACTTCCTTTTGCAGGGGCCTACTTAATCCAGCGGTTCTCAGTAGTGTGGTCTCTGGACCAGCAAAGAGTATCACCCTTACCTGGGAACTTATTAGAAGGACAAATTCTAGGGATGCACCCAGACGTAGCACTCGGGGGATGGAGCCCAAGAACCTACGTTTGGACAAGCCCTCCCTGTGCTCCCTGAGGTACACCCAAATTCAGCAGTCACTGATTTACAAAATGGGGCAGCTGAAATTGAATCAACCCTTCAGAGCCCCCTCTCTGATACTAACATTCTGTGACTGTCTCTCCTGACAATGAGAGCCCGTGCTGACTCCCTGAGGACGGTGACAGGCCAGAAGCAATTCTAGACTCACTGGCAGCAGGGAAACAGAGGTTAAGCCTCACTGGAGTTCTTACACTTTTAATCTTTGGGATCTTGCCCTCTCCCGCTCCCTTATGTTGTCTTGTCTCCCATTTTTACCACATCTCCGTGGCGACCCTATGTCTGTATCTTTCACTGTTTCCCTTCCTTCCTTTATGGCCTTATCCCCTTCTTATTTGTGGCCTGGATGCCTCTGGGTTGTTCTTCTTTCTCCCATGGCAGCGCTGGCCAAGGTGGGAAAGGGATCTGGTCATTTGGCTGACTAACCAGTGTGCCCTGTGTCTTACAGTGACGTGTGTGTGCAGTGGTGCCCACTCTCCCGCCACTGTAGCACCGAGAAAAGCAGCTCCATTGGCAGCATGGAGAGCCTGGAGCAACCAGGCCAAGCTACCTATGAGGGCCACCTCCTGCCCATCGATCAGAACACATACCCCAACCAGCGCGACTCAGCCTATAGCTCCTTCTCAGCCAGCTCGAATGCCTCTGACTGCACCCTTTCCCTCAGGCAAGAGGAGCCAGGCTCTGCAGATTGCCTCACGCAAGGCCTGGGACAAATGAAAGCCCCTAATGGCCAGCCCAATGTGGTTGAGACCTCAGGAGGTAACCGGCGCATCACCGGGGGCCACCTGACTCCCAGCTCCCAGATGTCATCCCACCCGCAGGAGGCCCACCACTCAGGGCCTTCCAAGGCCTCCAGAGGCCTGCCGCAGCCTCCGGTGAGGCGAGATAGTCTACAGGCCTCCAGAGCCCAACTCCTCAATGGAGAGCAACGCAGAGCATCTGAGCCTGGGGACTCCTCTCAGCAGAAGGAGAAAGTGAGCTTAGACACCATGCTATCCCCAAGGAACCCGAGCAGGTTCTGCTGCCTCAGCGGGCAAGACCAAGTGGCAAACGAGGGCCAGCAGAACTGTGAACTCAGCCAACCTCCTGAATCCAGCCCACAGGACTCTGAGCATCTACTGACGGAGACCTCAGCCAAAGCTGTCGGATTCCCAAAAGTGTATGACAAAGATTCCAGCGTAGATTCCGGCCCGCTCAACAAGGCTTCGGCAGAGCTAGCTAAGGCTTCTTCTTTTGGCAGCCCTCCACACCTCACGGGACCCACTGGGCATCGCCACAGTGCCCCGGAACAGCTGCTGGCATCCCACTTACAGCACGTGCACCTTGATACCAGGGGCAGCAAGGGCATGGAGCTCCCAGCTGGGCAAGATGGCCATGAGTGGACTCTGTCACCTTTGCATAGCAGCTACACAGGGAAGAAAAGTCCATGTCCCCCTCCAGGAGGAGCCCAGGACCAGCCCAGCAAAGAAAGAAAGCCCAGGCAACTGGATGATGGGCCCTTGGGTTCAGGGCACCAGAGCCCAAGCAGTTCCCCACATGGAGAGGCTGATGGACACCCTCCAGAAAAAGGTTTCCAGGACCCAAACAGAGCGTGCCGAGCAGGCAGTGAACTAACCAGCCAGCAGCCCTCTGCCTCTGGCTCCCTTGTCCAACAAGCCAGGGATTGTTCTTCAACCACTAAAGGAGTTGTCAGCACAGAGGCCACTGAAGAAGGGGACAGTGAACCCAAGGAGTGTGGCCAGGTGGGTGGTAGGCGGATCGGAGGACCCCGGGGTCGCTCAATCCAAAACCGGCGGAAGAGTGAGCGTTTTGCTACCAATCTGCGTAATGAAATCCAGAGGAGGAAGGCCCAGCTCCAGAAAAGCAAGAATCCCTTGTCACAGCTATGTGACACTAAGGAGCCAGTGGAGGAGATCGAGGAGCCCCTAGAAAGTACTTCACTTCCTGCCTCTAACTCATCTCTTTTGTCCTCATGTAAAAAACCACCTAGCCCCAGAGACAAGCTCTTCAACAAGAACATGAGCCCCAGGGCTCAGTCTTCAGAGTGCCTCAGCCAAGCCCCGGAGAGCCATGAATCTAGGACAGGCTTGGAGGGACAAATAAGCCCTGGACAGAGGCCTGGCCAGCCCTCCGTGGGCCTGAACACCTGGTGGAAAGCCTCTGACCCCTCCTCGTCAGACTCTGAGAAAACAAGTGTTCACCGAGGAGTCCATGGAGGTCACTGGCAATGGTCTCCAGAGAACAACCTGCAGCCACATGTGGCACTAGCCATGGAAGGCCCTCCTAACCCAGGTGACAGCAAGGAATTGAAGGCTTCTGCTGCCCAAGCTGGGGAGGAAGCCATCCTCTTGCCCTTTGCAGACAGAAGAAAGTTCTTTGAAGAGAGTAGCAAGTCCTTCTCTGCATCTCATTTGCCGGGGTTAACTACTCACAGCAGTAAGACTTTTACCCAGAGACCAAAACCTATAGACCAAAACTTCCAGCCGATAAACTCCAGCTACAGGGAATTGAGGCGCCACCCAATGGACCAGTCCTACCATTCCACAGACCAACCATATCATGCCCCAGACCAATCATATCATTCCCTGTCACCCCTTCAGTCAGAAACTCCCACCTACTCCGAATGTTTTGCAGGCAAAGGTCTAGAACAATCCATGTGCTGCAAGTCACTGCACTGCAGTGATTTTGATTACCGCAGGACCTGCTCTTACTCCTGCGGTGTCCAGGGAGCTGTAGTCCATGACCCTTGCATTTATTGTTCTGGGGAACTTTGCCCAGCTCTGCGGAAGAGAAACATGATGCCCAACTGCTACAGCTGTCGATGCCACCACCACCAGTGCATCCGGTGTTCAGCGTGCTATCATAACCCCCAGCATGGTGGCCCTGAGGATGGCAACCTGGCGCCTGGCACCACTTGGAAACCCAGGAAGCTGACAGTGCAGGTGAGGCCTTGGTTCTTGGATGGGTTTGCTTCATTATGCTCTTGGTGAGGAGAAAGAGAGGGAGAGCTTTGGAAAATATCACATTTACAATCCCTTGAAACTGTACAGACCGTGGCTTCGCCAAACAGTAGCTTCGTAACCCTGGGCAAGATACTCAGCCACCACGACTGCAGTGAACCCATCTTGAGAGTTAGGTGAAAATAATATTTTTTTTAATTACAAAATGGACAGAACTGGGATTTATATCCAGACTGTAAAACAGGTATCTGAATGACCTTGAGCAAATCGTGCAACCACCCAAACTCGCAATCATATGATTTTGAAAGGGCATAAAGGGGAATTTTTGCCTCACAAAATGGCCAATCCTACTACCTTATCTCTAAAGAGGGGGGAAATAATGGCTGCCTCATAGATCAGTTGTAATGATCAAAACAGGCCCGGTTCCTGACAGAAAATAGAACTTATTTCCTTCTGTTTCCTGCTTATAAACTCCTTGGAGCTGCAAACTCTGCATGTGTCCCCTGGGTTCTGCTTTCAGAGATTTGATCGGTCTGGTTTTCTAAAGAGTAAATCCTTATGCCCTTCCCAAGCCTATCTTTTTCAGAGACCCAGGGCTAGACTAGCTGTTGCTATACCCTGGTTATGGCCTACCACCCCAACATAGGCCACCACCATCCTCTAGGGTACTTCTGAGAGGATCCCCTATGTCCTTCCTGACTCCCTACTACATTCCTGCCCCATAGCTTCCCTGTGTCAAACTGCTATTTCATAGGCAGACACTTATGAATGACTCAGTGTATGAAATTTCTCAGGACACATTCTTTGAAAAAAGGAACCGTAGGGGTGAAATAAGCCTTACCCAAAAGAGTATATATTATTCCTTTTATGTAGCATTCTAGAACAGCTCTTTTGTGGGAAACAAGTTCAAAACAGTGGCTACCTATGGAAGGTGACACAGAGACTGAGTGGGAAAAGGCCTGAGGGAACTTTGTCAGATGGTGATTATGTTCTGTATCTTGGTAAGCGTTTGAGTTACACAGGTGTATGCACTCATGAAACCTCAACAAATGTACACTTAATATGTGTGCATTTCACTGGAGATAAATTTTGCCTAAAACATTATAAACAAAGAGCAAATTTTATTTAATGACACATATGCTGACATTTTGAGCTATATTGATGTACACAACTTACGGTATTCAGCATACAAATGTTGCACGTATTTTGTTATTTATCCTTAGGATTTTATGTTTTTGATGCTATTGTAAATAATATTGTTTTCTCAATATCAAGTTCAAACTCATTGTTAATACTATATGGAAATACAATTTAATTCTGTATGTTGGCCTTGTACTCTGCAACCTTGCAAAACTCGCTTATTAGTTCTGGTAGCTTTGTGATAGGTTTTAAAAGATTTTCTACATAGAAAATCATGTCATCTGCAAATGAAATTGGTTTTTACCTTCCCTTCCATTGTGTACGCCTTTTCTGGGGTGGGGGGGGTGCTTAATGCACCATCTAGAACCTCCGATACAATGTTTCATAGAAGTAATAAGTGTGGCTAGTGTTGCTTTGTTCCTAATCTTGCTCTGTTAAGTTTGATATGAGCTATACATTTTTTGTAGATGCCCTTTGGTAGGTAGAGGAAGTTCCTTTTTATTTCTAGCTTGCTGAGAACCTTTATTAGGAGTGGGTGCTGGATTTTTTTAAACATTTTGTCTATGTCTACTGAAATGATCCTATGGTTTTCTCTTTTACTCTACTGATATGGTGAATGATAATTGATTGATTTTTGAAATAAGAACCAGATTAGCATTGCCAAATTAAATCCTAATTGGTCATGACATAGGACACTTTTTATATGTTACTAGATTCGATTTGTGAATATTTTGTTAAGGATTTTTGTGTTTATGTTAATCAGGGATTTTAGTCTGTAGTTTCCTTATGTTGTCCTTGTCTTGTTTTCATGTCAAGATTCTGGCCTTACCAAATATGTTGGGAGGTGGCCCCTCCTCTTCCATCTTCAGGAAGAGTTGGCATTATTTCTCCCTTTAAGTGTTTAGTAGAATGTATCATTGAAGCCATCAGGACCTGGAGTTTTCTTTGTGGAAAGATTTTAAACTACAAATTCCTTTTCTTTACTAGATATGGGTCATTTTGGTCACCTATTTCTTCTTGAGTGAGCATTGCTAATTCATCAAGAAATCTTTCTATTTCCTTTACGTTTTCAAATTTTGGGGGATAAAGTTGTCACTTACCTTAAAATACATCAAGAAGGTAAGACAGATTGGTGGATGGATAGAGGAGTGAATAGGTATAAGATAAGGCAGTTTTAGTAAAATATTGTCAAATCTAAGTGGTGGATTTATGGGTAATTGTATAAACTTGTTCAACTTTTCTGTATGCCTGAAAGTATTATAATGAAGAGGAGAGGAAATATAAAATAATGGTTAAAGGGCACTGATGCCAGATCCAGACTGCCTGTGTTCAAATCCCCAAACTTTCTCATCTGAAAAAAACACACAGGTAATAGTACCTACTTCATAAGTTGGTCATGAGGATTAAATGATGAGACACGTGTAAAGCCCTTAGAATAGTGACTACTGGATAGTAATCATCTTTGAAACGTGAGTTATTTTCTCCTAAAATCAAGGGAGATTTTGCCTTAGTTTGAAACGTTTGCAGAAAGAAGGTCCTGCAGGTAGACAGTGGAGAAAGGGGGCTGAAGCTGGGAGAGAGGAGATGATGGCTTGCGGAAGTGGCAGCCCGAAGCTAGTAACTCCATAAGGGAAGGAAGTGAAAGCTACAGGTTATAGCAGGTGGCAGCAGCAATGGAGGTGTGCCCACACCATGCCTCTCCTTTTGTACTCTGAAGGAGGGGGACACGTTGGGCTCCCACTGCCTGTTAGACCAGCTCAGCAGGTCTGCTTAGATATTAGGCTTTCAGATACATGGAGCTACTTTCTGCCCATTTCTACCCCTGCCACATGACCACACACACATACACACCTCAGACAAAGGGAAAACCTGCAGTATGGGATAGGACACCCCAGCTCAAGTGACCAATTGTATGAGATAAGATATAATAGGATCCCCACTTTATAGCCAGGGAAGCTGAGGCTCAGAAAGGTCACCCATCTAGCAAGTGCCAAAGCCCAAACTTGGACAGCATCATAGTAACTAACATTTGAATAGCCACAGTGCATCAGGTACCAAGTTAGTCCTTGAAGCAGTCAGGAAATAGGTCCTGTTATTATGGTGATCTGTCTGTGAAATAGCTGGGAGAAACCCGTTAAAGAGAAGCTGGGTACTTGGCCTGATGTCACCCAGCTAGTGAAGGGCAGGTGTGGGATTTGAATCCATGACCTCTAGCTTCAGAAGCCAAGCTCCTTGTTGGGCCATGCTGCGTCTCATAAGCTGACGGAAAAAGCCCAGGCCCTCTCCAGCATGGCAGGATGCCTTCTGGCCATCTGGATTCCACAGAGGGTGGTAGGCCATCCCTATCTGCAACAAACCACAGAGATAACTGTCTTGTTGTTCAAAGATGGCAGGTGATTTATGGTAACCTAAGTGGCTCAAGGGAAAAAAGGAAGGGGATATGCTAGGGAGCTGAGAAAGAGGCTGTGAATTGGGATAGGACTTTGTTTGGTTTGGCCACTGAGTACTGAGCACTTTCCATGGGGCATGGACAGGAAATCCTGGCTCCCACTGTGGCTGAATGAGTAATAGTGTCTTTGAGGGCAGGAACATCTCAAAAGGGCATCAAGGCAGAGTCTGAAGTCTAACAAGTGGTCAGAGATGCTCTAACATGACAGGTAACACGCAGAGACCACTCTGGTCTTGAGAAAGCTGTAAACCTCATCTTTTCCATGACTTCTGACATCTACAGCCCCCTACATGATGAGCGCTGTTAGGCATCCTCTGTGCACATCCCACTTTGTTCTCACTCCTGGGAAGCCAGCAAAGCTTGATAGCACAGTCTTTCTTTGCCAGATAGGAAGCTGAGGTTCATAGAGGTGACATAACTTCCCTCAAATAACACAGCTAATAAGTGTCTCAGCCAGTATGACTGACACCAAGTATCTTACCCCCAAAAGGGAGTAAATTTTCATTTTTGTTTTTGTTTTTATTTTACTGGGACAAAGGTAATACAACTTTGAACAGGACCAGTAATAGCATTGGAAAAAGAAGGAATTTGGAAGATCAGTGAGGTTTAAGAAGAGTCGTACTTTCCTGGTGAGCTAAGCTCTGAGTTGCTAGATAGAGGGATGCTGGATGCAAAATTGGGGAGAATGTCAGAGGCAAATCTGCATCAGGTCTGGAGCTAGAATAGGAAGGAAAGGGCATTTTTTAACAAATGGCACCTGTGGCCTGTGCTACAGGGTAAAGTGTTGCTTGAGCAAAGCCCTTAAGGACAGAATGCCCAGGATGGAGAGTGTACTCCCATAATGTGGGAAATGTGGAACCTGGCGCTCATGCTCCCCAGAGATGAGACTGCCTCGGGCCCCCTGCCAGTGGTGCTGGGAGGAGGAGGGGAAGGAAGGGCCCCTGTAGTACAGGGGTGCATGTGCCCTCTCCATCTGTCTTACCCTGGGAGAAGGTTGCTGCAGGAGCCTCGGGCCTCAAAGGCCCCTCAAGGGCCAGGGCTTCCAAGAAGATGCTTTCTATGTTAGAAGAGGCAAGAGGAATAAGCTGGTTCACCAGGCAGAAAAAACAAAAAGACCTCCTTCACAAGAGCCAGAGCAAACAGCAAACGTGCTAAACTGGTTTATAAGGTGGTTTGGGAGGGGAGTGGAGAAAGAGAGGGAAACGCAGAATTTCTAGAGCACACGGTCCAAGTCCCCGAGTGCTCTCTTTAGTCTCTGCATGCCCCCAGCAGTTCACCAGGCTTCCTAACAAGAAAGATAGCCCTCCGGGTATATGTTTCTCTAGCCTCTGCTGGAGAGTAGAAGAAACCAATGAGGGGTGAGGTCTGGCCAGGGATGGGCTCCTGCCCTCTTCACATTTTTGAGGCCATCTGGATACCTGTCTGCTCAGAGCTCCCTAACTTATCGGAATTTTGCCTTGCAGGAATTTCCTGGGGACAAATGGAAACCAATAACAGGAAACAGGAAGACCAGTCAGTCAGGGAGGTAAGTGATCGCTCAGGGAGTTGGGGCGAGTTGGTGTCTCTGAGGCTTCTATAGAAATTGCGAAGATCTTGTGTTTGCTCACTTTCCTTTGAGGAACCCAGCCTAGTGTCCATACCAAGAACTTGATACCATAGATGTAATATAGCCTGCCCCCCAGGCAGCTGGGCTACAGACCCAACTGATCACTAGGACATTTTGGAACATGGAGTAGTCAGGCAGTATTGTGGGACATTGGGCCCATCAGCTCAGAGGCCTGGGACAGACCTGCCCAGGCATAAGGATGTGTGGGAGCAGATCATGCTGAAATATAGATGAGAAGCCATAAATGATGCCCACCTTCCCAGCAGCCATTGGGCAACTGGAGAGGACAGAGAGGAGGTAAGACCATCTGGCTACCACTGTGCCTTTGCCTCAGTTGTTGGAGGCACTCGTTTCTTGGGCTCAGCTACCATCTTTTTCTAGGGCTTGTTGGGAACATACGGTCTGCTCCTGAAAGTCCAGGGGCAGGTCATGCTAATGATAGATTAAAATTCCTGAAAGAAGGTAGGGACATTTTTGTAATTGGCACATATGGCTTGGACTAGAGGGAAAAGAGTTTCTTGGGTGAAGCCTTCAAGGGAAAAAAATGTCCAAAGAGTCTGCTCCTGTAATGTGGGGCACCTGGCACCTGAAACTCATGTTCTGCAGAGATGAGCCCACCTGCCGTAGGTGGCTATAAGGAGTGGACAGTTACCTTCTCTTTTTTTGTGAAATTCCTTAACATATTCTTTTAACCAGTTCTTCTCCGGGCCAAATTATTCAAGACACCCCTAAATCATGTTGATTCTTTAACTCAAACTCTAGAAATGAAGGGGGAACAGGGAACCCCTTAGCTGTGCCTCTGTGGGGGCATCAAGGGAAAGGACTAGAATCTGAGTCTCTTGACCTCCAAAGAGCCTAGGGTTCTTTCTGAGGGGTCTACATTATCCCCTCTGATTTGGTGGGATAGTCAGGAATAATTTAGGCTTTCTGTTGACTCCAAAGTCTGAGAAACCTATCAGTTTTCTGGTTGGCCATGAAGAAAGGGAAGAACCCAATATTTATGAGTAATCTAAGTTTCAGTCACTGGGCTGGACCCTTTTTAACTCAGTCTCATTTATTCTCCACAACAGTTCATTTTACTACCTATTTCATAGATAAGGTCCAGAGAAATTATGTAACTTACCTGAGGTCCCACAACTAGTTAGCAATGGAGCCAGGATTGGGACCTAGGTTTGTCTGGCCCCAGAGTTTATGCTTTTCCCCTTATAACTGCATCAAGTAGGATCCCTTAGGAAACCTTTCAAAGGGTTCAAAGGGATCACTCAGCATCAGGTCTCACAAGTCTGAGGCCTGCGTGGGGATGCTATGGGACTCTGTGGCTGATCAGATCCCCTGATCTGATCTGACTTGTGCCATGTCCTTGGAGAGATTGTTTCAGTCTGGTGGGTCTGCTGAGTTACCCATATTAGACTGAGACCTTCAAGAGAGGAGACCAGGTCTTGAATGTAGACTTCTCCCCAGACTTCTCCTCTGTGCCTAACATAGAGCCTGATCCAGGGAAGTTGCTCAAGAAATATCTGTCATTGGCTTACCAACCGAAGAAACAGCCTCCTCCACCATCGAACTGGTGAAATAACACAAAATAATAATGCTAACTAACATTTCTTAAGCACAGTGCTCTATTCTAGGCACCATTCAAAGCACTTTACAATTATTTACAGCTGACCCTTGAATGACACAGGTTTGAATCACATGGGGCCATTTATCCATGGGATTTTTTTTTCAATGAATACAATACAAATACAATGAATGAATACAATATGAATGTATTTTTGTTGTGATTTTCTTTTTTTCTTAGGATTTTTTAATTTATTTATGTGACAGAGAGAGAGATCACAAGCAGGCAGAGAGGCAGGCAGAGAGAGAGGGGGAAGCAGGCTCTCTGCTGAGCGGAGAGCCCAACGCAGGGCTCGATCCCAGGACTATGAGATCATGACCTTAGCCGAAGGCAGAGGCTTAACCCAATGAGCCACACAGGTGCTCCTTGTAATGATTTTCTGAATAACATTTTCCTTTCCCTAGCTTACTTCATCATAAGAATATAGCATATAACACCTAGAACATACAAAATATGGGCTAATCAACTGTGTTATCAAGAAGGCTTCCAATCCACAGTAGGCTATTAACAGTTAAGTTTTTGCAGAGTCAAAAGTTACACATGGATTTTCAACTGCATGGGGGAGGAGTGGGAGGTGGTGCCCCTAACCTGCCATTGTTCAAAAGTTAACTGTATTTATCACCATAACCCTAAAGGGTAGTTATTATTAGACTCTCTGTTTGACAGAAGAGACTGAAGCATACACAGATAAATTCATCTGCCTGAAGTCCCACAGGTCTGGTAAGTTGACTAGACCTAGGCATTCTACCTGTAGAGACACTAGACTAACCTACAGTGACTCTCCAAACTGGTTCTCTTACCAATTACCCAGTGAAGTAAGAGGACTTTATTCAAAATCTAGTACGTACTGCCTTTTTCTAAGCAAGCAGGGGGAATATTAGAGAAAGAGCGTCAGGAAGCACAATGCCTGTCCACCTACAGCTTGAGCAAAGGAAGACTAAGCCACACAAAGTTAAGTAGCAGTAATAATAAATTACCACCTACAAAATGACCTATGTGCTGCCAGCTAAGTGACACGTATTATGTTATGTTTTATATTCCCCCAAACTCTGTCAGTATTATTCAAACTAGGGCAGTGGTTTTCAAACTTGAATGTGCTGTGGAAACACCTGGAGGGCTTGTTAAAACACAGACAGGTAGATCCCACCCCTACCCCCCCAATCCCTTCAAGTACATATGGAGTGAAGCTCAAAATTTGCATTTCTTTTTTTTCATTTTTTTAATTTTATTATGTTATGTTAGTCACCATACAATACATCATCAGTTTTTGATGTAGTGTTCCAAGATTCATTGTTTGCATATAACACTCAGTGCTCCATGTCATCCGTGCCCTCCTTAATACCCATCACCAGGCTCACCCATCCCCCCGCCCCCCAAAACCCTGTTTGATTCCCAGAGTCCATAGTCTCTCATGGTTCGTCTCCCCCTCTGATATCTCCCCTTTCATTTTTCGCTTCCTTCTCCTAATGTCCTCCATGCTATTCCTTATGTTCCACATATAAGTGAAACCATATGATGATTGTCTTTCTCTGCTTGACTTATTTCACTTAACAAAATCCCCTCCAGTTCCATCCACGTCAATGCAAATGGTGGGTATTCATCCTTTCTGATGGCTGAGTAATATTCCATTGTATATAGGACCACATCTTCTTTATCTATTCATCTGTTGAAGGGCATCTCGGCTCCCCACCCCAAAGATAGAGATGTAGTAAAAAAAGGGGGGGCACATGCACCCCAATGTTCATAGCAGCAATGTCCACAATAGCCAAACTGTGGAAAGAGCCAAAAAAAATTGCATGTCTAACAAGTTCTGCCAGGTGATGCTAATGCAGTTGGTCCTGGGGTCACACTGTGAGAACCACTGACTCACATAAAGGACATGAGGTTCAGAGAAGTTATAGTAATTTAGTGAAGGTCTCACAGCTACTAAAGGGACAAACCAGGATTGAAACACATCTCTTGCTTACTCAGAAGAGTCTCCATAAGATGAAAAGTATCAAATACATAATTCAAACAAGAAGCATCTGGCACGTGGTAAAGGGACAATATGTGATAAATTGTTCTCTATTTAAGTTTGTTGGAGGGTAAGAAAACTGACGACTGGGACCTACAGGAGGAAAGGCCCAGAGGGCCTAAGCAGAGTACATTGGAAAATAAGAGTTCTGACCTTGGAATTAGTCTGCCTGAGTTCAAATCCAGATTCTTATTTTCTCTAGCTGTGCGAACTTGACAAGTGACTGGTCCTCCTTCCCTCTCTCTTCTCTCACACATATATGCTCTGTCTCTGCCCCATCAGGTTCCTTATTTGTTTTTTTTATTTTTATTTATTTGACATAGAGAGGTAGCAAGAGAGAGAGAGCACAAGCAGAGGAGTGGCAGGCAGAGGGAGAGGCAGAAGCAGGCTCCCCGCCAAGCAAGGAGCCCAATGCAGGGCTCAATCCCAAGACCCCGGGATCATGACCTGAGCTGAAGACAGATGCTTAACCAACTGAGCCACCCAGTTTCCTTATTTGTAAAATGGGGTTAGAGTACCTACCTCCTCTGATTGTTGTTAGGATTAAATACGCATGATGCATTTGGAATAAAACCCAGCACAGTAAACCCTCAATAAATGATAGTTGTGACAATAGGGGTGAAGAAGGGGGAGCAGCAGCAGAAGTAACAGCAGGGAAAAGGGGTAAATAGTGAGGTATTGGACCAGGATAAGTAGGCCTCAAAAACTATATAGCATCACAAATACGGAAGCTATTGAAGGTTATCACTCAGGTAAGTGATGGGATAAATATGACTCTTGAGGCAACTGGGCTGCCTTTGCAGCCTAGATAGGTTGAAGGAAGAACAGCTAGGATCAGTGATCCAGGCATGAATGAGTATGGCTCTGGATTGGGAAGGTGGAGTGTAACAGAAACAAAGCAGAAGAGATAGATAAATATATGTGATATTTTGGGGAGAAATGTTTATTATGAAAACAATATTACGGGAAACTAAAAACAGAGAAAAAGTAGCCTTAGTCCCACCACCCTAACAGCCTGATTGTTTTCATTTCCCTACCAGCTTTTATCTATAGGTATAGAGATTTTTTTTGGCAGAGTTATAATAACTATGTAGATGTGATTGTGTGTCCTGCTTCTTTTTTCCCCCCACTAAGCATCACTTGGTAAATAATTTTTCTTGTTGATATACAGGCTTCCTCAATAGTTATACATTTTAATGGCTGCATATTTCACCAGCTTAATGTGCTGTAATTTGCTTAATCATTCCCAAATTATTGGATAATTAGGTTGTTTTCAATTTCTTGCTATTATAAAGTAATGCTGCAGAAAAATTTCGAGTAGTTATAACCTTTTTCTCATTTTGAATTATCTCATTAAAAACAATTATCTGGAGTTGGGATTACTAGTTGAAAGAATATGAACATTCTTAGTGTTCTTGATAGATTTCATCAAACTGTTTTCCCAGGAGGCATTTTACACTGACATTAACAATATATAAGGATACCAGTTTCCCCCAAATCTTTCCATCTGTGGAAAATATTTCTAATGCAATAGGTATAAATGGCACCTAGGATAATTTTCATTGGCTTCCTTTGATTATTCTAGTTTGAAATGTTTTCATGTGTTTATTTAATATTTGCATTGCTTCTCACATGAATTGTCTGTTCAAATGATTTGCTTACAAGTAAGTGACTCCTTTTAAACAAAAAGTAGAGAGAACTGGTGACTGGAATTTGGGACAGAAAGGAAATAAGTCAAAAATAATTCTGAGCTCCAGGTGACCCAGAGAAAGTTATTGATAGAGCTGGGGCAGGTGAGAAAGGGGAGCTAGCTTGGTGTAGAAGATAAATTTGAGTTGGGACATACTGAGTTTGAAGTTAGTGAGGAAGACAAATGGATTCTTTGGAGGAGGTTTGTCGATCAGCCAGTCAGGGGGGTAGGATGAGGAAGAAGAACTAGCAAAGGAAACTGAAGGGGCAAGCAGTCAATGTGGCCAGTACACCATGACAGAGGATAGGGAGAGGACCGCTACTGGCTTTGACAATTTAGAATCGCAAGTGACCTTCAGGAAAGCAAGTGTAGCAAAGTGGTGGGCCTGGAAAGTAGATGGCATGATGGTCTGTAAAGGGGATTCCTAGAAAAGAAATATGCAGAGCTTTACACATCATAAATTCACCTGTTTTAAGTGTGGAATTCAGTGAGTTTTGTAAATTTACAGTCCTGTGCAATCATCACCATAATCCAATTTTAAGACCTATCCATCTCCCTAAAAAGACCCCTTGTACCCATTTGCAGTCACTCCCCATTCCCACCTGCAACCTCTAGCAATCGAACCATACTTTGGCTATTTGGCACATTTCCTACATGTGGAATGAGACAATATGAGGGTTCTGTGTCTGGCCTCTTTCACTTCACATGCTTTAGAGGTTTGTTGTGTTGTAGCATGTATCAGTACTTCATGCCTTTTCTTTGCCAAATAATATTCTACTGTATGGATATAGCACTTTTTATTTACCCATCCATCTATTGGCGGACATTTGGGTTGTTTTCACTTTTTAACTATTGTAAATAATGCTGTTATGACCATTCATGTGCAAGTTTCTGTGTGGACATGTTTTCAGTTCTCTTCGGTATATACTTAAAAGGTGGAATTTGGGGGCCATATGGTAATTCTATTAACTTTCTGAGGAGCAGCCTATTTTTCAAAGTGGCTGTACCATTTCACATTTCCACAAGCAACATAAGAAGGCTGCCGTTTCCTTTCATTAATTTAATTTTATTTTTTTAAGATTTATTTACTTGTTTATTTATTTATCAGAAAGAGAGAGAGAGAGAGAGCATAAGCAGGGGGAGCAGCAGAGGGAGAGGAAGAAGCAGGCTCCCCGCTGAGTAGGGAGCCTGATGTGGGACTTGATTCCAATACCCTGGGATCAAGACCTGAGCCAAAGGCAGATGGTTAACTGACTGAGCCACCCAGGTGTCCCTCCTTTCATTAATTTTAATACAATGATTGTGTGTTAGTGCTACTGTGTCATTAGAAAAATATTTTAAAACAAGAACTTTAAAAACATAGTTGAACATTTAAAAACGTCTTAAAAGAAGAGGTTGGCAGGTGAAAAGAAGGAGAGAAATGGAGTGGTAATTAGAAGAAGCAGTAATGTTTAAGTCGATGGTTCTCCAAATGTGGTTCCAGGACCAGCAACCTCAGTATCACCTCTGAACTTGTTAGGGATGCAAATCCTCAGTCCCCACTCAGACCTACTGAATCAGAAACCCAGGATGGGGCTTGCAATCTATGTTTTTAACAAGCCCTCCAAGTGATTCTGATGCAAGCTAATTATGAGAACCACTGGTTTAAATGCAGGTTTGGTCAGGATTAGGGAAACTGGTTTAAATTTAAAAACAGAAAAGAGAGGTCAATGGAAAGAAAAAGAGTATGGATGCTTAAGATGGATGATAGTTTATGACCTCAGGGAAGATGAAAAGGTCAAGGGCAGAGATGACATTTAAGAGGAGAAATCTTGACAGAGTTTCCGCTCATCTTCCCCTCCAACCCCCTGCCCCCCCCCCACATTTTTAACATTTCTTATGTCATTTCTGTCACAATTGGAGTGATGGGTGTAGGTGGGAGAATCAAATGTATATTCTTGTGCCACTCTTTTTGCCTGGAAGCCTGCAATAAATTTTAATTCCAGGTAGTTACACTCTTGGTTGTCTCCCTCCACTGTTATTTGGTTTGTGTGCAGAGAATGCAAATGCATTATAATATTAGCAGGAGGGAAAAAATGCAGTGAGTAGATCTGCCAGGAGGAAAATCTATATGCATAAGTGATGTATTTAAGAGCCGAAAGAAAGTACTTCCTAGATTATCTCTTTTGGTTTTCTGTACCTGTGATTGCTTCCTGTGATCCTTTCCATTTCTCCACTTGGCACAGAGCTTTAGAACATGTAGGGCACTTTTATATACATAGCTACTGTTAATCCTCACAACAACCCTATGCAGTTGAGCCCTATTTTTCCCATTTCACTGATAAGGAAGCCAAGACTCAGGAGAGGCAGTGCTCTACTATTATTAACAACAACAACAACAACAAAAGGTGTAATAGCTAACATTTATGAAGTGTTTGTTATGTGTCAGGCATTGATAGAAGCATTTCACATGAATTATGTATGACTTATCATGACCTCACAAGGTAGTTACCATTTATTGACCCAATTTTACAGATGAGGGAACTTACAGATAGATGAAAGTCATTTGCCCAAGGTCCAACAGGCATCGGACTCCAGAGCCCTTTGCTTCTGGGATTATAAAGCAAGTACGTGACAAAACTAGACTACTACCCAGGTTTTTCAGTTCCCAGCCTCGGGCTTTCTTGTTTCCTTTTATCAAATCACACCATGAGCAGAGTGTGGAATATCCAGTACACATTTCCTATTTGATAACTGAGTGAAAGAAAATGGATAATTCAGAATTGAATCTCATCATATTAGGAAGAGTACACTTTTTAGGAAGGCTTTGCCACCTAAGAAGAATGCGGTCTTCTGAGGCATGGAAGGATTCGTCAAAAGCCTGACAAAGTGTATTTAAATACTTGGGTATTAATGTAATCCTGCGCTCACAAAACTTATTCCAGGAAAATTATAAAACTCTAATGGGAGAAATAAAGACCTGAATTAATGCATAGCTGTACTCTGCTTCAATTTGGGGAGCCTAGATATAGCAGTGATACAGTACTCCCTAAGTTAATGTATAGATGTTATGTACTACCAATTAGAGTCATAGAACTTGTCAAATTCACAGTGAAATTTATCTGGAAGAATAAGTGGCCAAGAATACCAAAGAATACATTTGTTTAAAAAGGCTATGGTAGTAGACTTACCCTATCAGATTTAAAGCCTGTCATAAGGTGACAATTATCAAAATCATATGATGGTTGAAAAAAGGCAAACAGTGAAATTTTTTTTAAAAGAGATTCTAGGAATAGATTCGAGGTGTTCTAAGAATATAGAGCACACTGGAAACATCCCTGAACTGGGGAAAGCAATCACTCTTTCTTTAATAAATGTTGGAATTTTAGGTATCAATATGGAGAATAATTAACTTAGATCCATAACACATAGAATACTCCCTAGTAAATTCCAGAAAGCAGACAGTAGAATAACAGATTTATTCCAACTATGGATAGAAGATTAAATTTGCGTCTGTTAAATGGAGGATATCATCAGAGACAAGATGGATGATTTTAAATATATAGAAGTGGGGGGAACCTTCGTACAACAAAATATAATAAAAAGCTAAACAACAGAATTAGGCAAATGTCTGGGGTCAGCATCACTGATAACAGTTGACTATCCAAAAAATAAAAAGAATGGATATAGATATAGAAGGTCAGCTTTCAGGGCGCCTGGGTGGCTCAGTTGGTTAAGCAACTGCCTTCGGCTCAGGTCATGATCCCAGAGTCCCGGGATTGAGTCCCACATCAGGCTCCTAGCTCTATGGAGAGTCTGCTTCTCCTTCTAACCTTCTCCCCTCTCATGCACTCTCTCTCACTCTCTCTCTCTCTCTCTCTCTCAAATAAATAAATAAAATCTTAAAAAAAAGAAGGTCAGCTTTCAGATTCGGCTTCATAAAAGGAAAAGGAAACTGAGCAGACAATTTACAGGTGAGAAACTGAAGGTGGTAAAATCACCACATGGAAAAGTACAGGCTCACTAGCAATTAAAGAAATGTAAGCAGAAACAACTCCCACGTATCATGACCTGTTTTTTAAACTATCAACAATTAATTGAAATGATCAACAGAAATTATAAAACCCTATCTTGTCAAGACTGTGAGGAAACAGTTTCTGGAAGCAGTGTAAAATTGGTTCAGTTTTCTTGGAGGACAATCTAGAAATATGTGACAAGAATTAGAAAACTGTTTGTTCATACCCTTTGACCCAGCAGACCCCCAAGGAAATAACCTAAAAAAGGAAAAAAATGATTTGTTTTAAGATGTTCTTAATAGTGTTATTTATAATCATGGAAAAGATTTACCCATCGAATAGATAGATCATCATGATGGAAACAGAATACAGCTATACAGGTATACAAATATTGAGTCTTGCACAGAAATGAGTATTTGTAATAATATTAACCCCATAAAGGCTAAATCCTTAATCACATGTTGAATCTGATAGTAGCCATACACAAAGAAAATTCAGAAAGGCAGCTAGTAAGCTGTAAATAGCTGGAGTTGAATACAAAAGGTGTTTTGGGGTATATGTCAAGTTGCTGGAATTGATAATAAAAAAAAGAAAATCTAGGAAAGAAGCTTGATTGGTTTGATTTAGGCCCAGGAAGTTAAAGGTCAAGGGCTTTGGAAAAATCTACATACTAATGACAGTGTTACTTACCGGGCATGCTTGATCTCACTGTTAACTAGAATTTGTTTGCTAGAATTCTCAATCAACCAGCACATCTGCATATTTAAGTCTATGAGAACTTTGACATTCCTAGAGGTGTACATTATCAGACCTTTGCAAATTTCCAAATCTGTCACTGCCACTGCAACATAGCACCTCCCCACCCTCACCAATAAACACTGTATTATCTAGCTCACAATCATCACTTCCTTAAGACAGTTCCATCACTTCGATCACCAACACTAGCTTGCAGATAGTTTGTACTTTGGTGCCATTATTCATAAAGAAGCATATTTTCTCTCTGCCACGGTGACTGCATCTGTGTACCTTGTCAGCAAATAGAGACTGTTGAACCACATTGAGATGGCAGTGCCAAGCTGTTGATGAGGCTCCCTCCTGGGCTCCTTGTCCCATCAACCATATTGTGTTGCTTTGGAAGTCAAATTCATACCCCTTGCAAAATGACCAGTTACTACATTTCGTAGATCTTTAGGGTTACTCTCAAAGGTTTAAAAGCTTAAACGTTAAATACATGCAGCCAGGAGAACTACTCTACAGTAATCATTCTCATTAATAATTGAGCAACAAGAAAGCCCTTTAAACCATCTGAGACAGGATCATGTTCTTTATAACTTTGGTATTAAGTCTTTCCCATTGTATTCTAGGTCTTTAAAAGTCAGTACATTAAAATCTGGTATACATGAGGACTCAAATAGACAACACGTCCTCTCTTTCCCTGACCCATCCATTGCTTAACCATGGTAGGGCACCAAATTTCCTTGAATAACATCAGGATTCCCAGAACTTTTTGGACCTCCAGTATTCCCATTATTTTATTTTGTAAATCTTCATCCCAGTTGTCACATGGATGGTATATATATAGTTAATTAAATGAATTTTGTTTTGAGAAGTTTTTTTTAATGGCTTTATACCTCTTAAGATACCCTATGAGTAGGGAACCTGGTAGGTAACGACTGATTAGAACAATAGAGCCCAAAGTGTGATCCTGGACCAGCAGTACCATCATCATCCAGGAAATTGTTAGAAATAAAAATTCTCCACTCTGCCCCAGACCTACTAAATCAGAAATTCTGGGGACAGGACCCAGCAACCTGTGTTTTAATAAGCCCTGCATGTGGTTCTGATGCATGCCCAGGTTTCATTACCTCTGGATAGCAGTGAATAGAGCCTTAATAACCTTGGCCAGCCTGATCCTCAGCTGAATTATTCTTGTGTCAGACCCTCCAGGTTCCCTGACAGTGTGTTATTTACTCCTAAAATGCCTTCTATTAAATCTCTTGAGAAGGTTATCCAAACACCGAAGAGGCAGCATATTGCGTGGGCAAAAGTGTGGGCATTGGAGTTAGATGGACCTTAGCTGGAAATTCTGGCCACTATTTCCTTTGTGTTCACCCAGTTGTTTAACCTCCCTGAGTCTCATTTCTAATACAGCTGAGAGAATACCCATGCCAGAAGAATTAAATGAAAGCAGGTCTGTCAACTGTCCAGCCCTGTGCCTGATGTACTCTCAGTAAATATAAGACGAATTGTTATCATCCCTTACCACCATTTCCATGACACTATGCAAAATCCAGAGTAATGGGAAGAGTTTCTTGGAAATTCCAAGTTGGGGCCATTGGAGTGGGGAGCAAGGCTTTACCCAGGACAGCCCCAATAAAGCAAGGACTTCTCTGATCTCTTCAAAGGGCACTTGGTACCAGCCTCCTGGGGACTGTGGAAGGTTCAGGGTGAGTCTTGCCATTTGCATTTGTCATTGCCAGACTAATTGTTCCTTACTTGAAGTTCTGTGGCCCCAGAGGCAGAGAAGGGTGGCAACAATAATCCCTCTGGGCCCTTCTCCCCTCCCAGTGTAAGCCTCCTTGTGTCTCACTTCCTGGATCTTGCAAATATTTCCTTCAGCAATAACCTGGGAGTGGCTGTTTCTCTTGGAGCAGTCTTATCTTTTGGCTGCCAAGGAAAGGGAAAGGGGAGAGGGGCTGAACCTGTGCATCCTCGCTGCTGAGATCCTAGAATACCAAACTATTGTGGTGAGTTTAAAAGTAAAATTTCGAAACAAGAAAACTTCAGAAGAACGGAGGAAGAGGCAGGAGGAGATTTTTTTTCAGTCTCTGCAAATATTAGTTTTCATTTTCAATCACTATTAGGCCAAAAAAAAAGATTTTAACAAAAGGGGAAAATCTATTCATCAGAAGAAAAGGTAACCTGTGCCAAGAGGAAAAGAGAAGAACAGCCCAGGACTTGACAGGAAATTTGCTTTTGTTTTTGAGATGTAGTCTTCTTGCTGGTGTCAACAAAGCCCTTTCTTACACTTAGCTTTCGTGCTTCCATGCAAAGAGCTAATGTCTCCATGGACACCTGGGGACAACTGCAGTGTGAGTACTTTTGCCTCACCTGAGGAGTCCTTGCTCCAGTGGGATTGCCCATTGGGGTCAGATAAGGCAAGTTCCAGTCTGGATATGATGGTTCTTTACTAGTTGGGAAAATTATTTGCCACCCCCCCTTTCTAAAAGATGTTATTTATTTATTTGAGAGAGAGTACCGAGGGAGAGAGAAACAGGCTTCCTGCTGAGCAGGGAGCCTGATGATGTGGGGCTTGATTCCCAATCCAGAATCATGACCTGAGTTGAAGGCAGACACTTAACTGACTGAGCCACCCAAGGTGCCCCTGAATTACCCCTTTTAAGCTTCAGGATTCTTACCTGCCAACTGGCAATGATGGCACCAACTTTGATTGATTGTTGTGAAGATTAATAGAAGTACATACACGAAAGTACATAAAGCAGTGCCTAACACACAATAGGAAGTAAGAAACCATAGCTCTTTTCCCTTAATGAAAATCTTTATCCTTCACTTCACTCCACTTGGTCCCAAAGTGGAGTTGTAGATTTTTGTGCATATAGACTGCTTGAGCCCTTGGAAAATAGGACAGATAGAAAGGCCAGTAACCTTCGTTTGAGCCTGACACACTTCAGCGGAAGCTTTCCATTCCCCAGTTTGCTTCAGCTCTAAAGCTGCAAGGAAGGGATTATGTCAGTTTTCCTCCCCCTTTGATCTGGTCACCTTGCACAATACAATATTCAATGGTCGTGTGGAAGGACTTGTACACACATTGACCCAGCTGATCCCATTGAAGGTTCTCCTTTCCCTTTGAGGAGTCATGCCCACTTCTTCTCCCCTGATGTGACTCCGCAAGGCTCAGGCTGGCCCTGCACAGGCCATGTAAGTGGGGAGTGGGTAGTACTTTAAAATTAGGATTGATGGGAGGTGGGACGTGAGTGGCTCAGTCAGTTAAGCATCTGCCTTCGGCTTGGGTCATGATCCCAGGGTTCTGGGATCAAGCCCCACATCAAGCTCCTTGCTCAGCAGGGAGCCGCTTCTCCTTCTCCCTCTGCCTGCCTCTCCCCCTGCTCATGCTCTTTCTGTCAAATAAATATATAAAAATCTTTTTTAAAAGAACGTTTCTTTAAAAATCATTTTAAAAAAATAAAATTAGGAGCTTTGCAGAGAATAGCAATTTCCAGTTTGCCTTCTTAGAGCCCAGTGACCCCGGGTAAGGTTACAGTGCCATGAATTAGGACATCAAATATCTAGAAGGGCATGTTTGTTTCTTCCAAATGATTCTGGACTTGGCCACCTATAGGTAAATTCTGTAAGGCTGACATAAGTGATTAGTACCTGAACAAGACAACTTAGAATATCAAATCCTTTTGATTTGCACATGACTCTTTTTTTTTTATTCTTTGCCCAAGGGGTATAGGTCTGTGAATCATCAGGCTTACATCTTTCACAGCATTCACCAAAGCACAAACCCTCCCCAATGTCCATAACCCATCCACCCTATCCCTACCCTCCCACCCCCCAGTAACCCTCAGTTTGTTTTATGAGATTAGGAGTCTCTTATGGTTTGTCTCTTTAACCTCAACTTGCTATTTTATTATCTGTCCCTTTCTAGGAGATGAGAAGAGTGAGTAAATGAGCCCAGAGTTAAAATCCTTGGTTAGCTTGGGCCAGCTAGCTAGGCACCCATGTGGCTGAGCTGAGACCCGAGATATCCTGGTTTCTTGGCTGTTGAGCAGAGCTGAATATTAACTAGGGGACAATATAGTCCAACTCCTTTGGTGAGAACAAGGAGCAAGGTCGAAGCATACAGCAGTGAAGGTTGTACACTGCACAACTGGCACAACCATATGCAGTGGCTCTGAGTAAGGGACTCTGTTCTAACAATAAACATGTTCTGTCATCTGTCATTATTAATCACCTTTCCATGTACCCAGCATTGTTGCTAGGTCCTTTTTATATAGTTAATCCTCACAACAGTGTTGTAAGACAAATATTTTCCTGAAACTGAGATAAATTAAATGCTGCCTGCAAGGTCATGCAGCTTTTGGGTTATGGAGTCCGATTTTACATTTTTACTGGAATGCAGACCCAAGTCTTTCTGACACTGGGTTCTTTCCACTCTACTCTCTTGCCTTGCCTTTCCTGTGCTCTGGCAAGGGAAGAGGAAAGAGTGATAAATTTGAGTACTCTTGTCACCCCAGCTGCAAGACATCGGCCTAGCTGGGGCCTTTGGAGACCTTGCTGCCACCACCTGCATTTCATAGTGCAGCTAGACTGGAGATGAAGGTGGAAAAGGGGGAGAGAAGTAGGGAAAGAAGGTGGAAAGCTGTGTGGTGACAGGTGGAAGACAGGCTGTATAGATGGGAAGCCAGCCTAACTGGAACAAAGAACTCTGCATCCCAAACTCCACCCCAAACCATAGTCCTCCCATCGTTTTCACCCTGGCCCCTTGTTTTCATAGTATGGTCCCAGAACCACTTGTATTAGAATCCCTTGGGAGCAGTTGTTAAAAATGCAGATCCACGTGCCACCACAGAGGTACTAAATCCCAATTTCTAGGGGGTAGGGCTCACCAATTTGCATTTTCAACAACTGCTCTGGGTAATTTCACTCAGGAGCCATTTTGATTAAGAATAACTGTGCCAGGGCGCCTGGGTGGCTCAGTGGGTTAAAGCCTCTGCTTTCGGCTCAGGTCATGATCCCAGGGTCCTGGGATGGAGGCCCACATCGGGCTCCCTGCTCGGCGGGGAGCCTGCTTTCCCCCCTCTCTCTGCCTGCCTCTCTGCCTCCTTGTGATCTCTCTCCCTCTGTGAAATAAATGAATAAAATCTTTAAAAAAAAAAAAAGAGTAACTGTCCCAGACCAGTGTTTTCCAACTTTTTTGGATCATGCACCTTCTTCAGAAAGAATTTTGAGCATGCACTTTCAGTGTATGTTGGTAGTTTAATAACAAATCCCTTATATGTACTAATTTCCTAATATTTATGATTTTAAATCCAAAAAATCGTGACTTTTTGCATTAGTATTCTTAGATGAGACTGGTTTCTCATTTGCCTTTATGTATGTTCTAGTTGTTGGGTTTTGGTATTGACATTATGCAGGATTCTTTTCTTCTCCCTCAATAGATTCGAGTCTAGGAAGTGTAAATAGCATTGAGGTTGTCTGTTCCTTGAAGGTTGGTAGAACTAACACAATACCATATGAGTGTGCTATCTTTTTATTAAAAAAAATTATCAACGTTGTTTCCTATGGTAACAGGTGCACTTAGATATTTCCATTCTTCTGCAATGGGTTTTGGTAACTTTTATTTTCCTAGAAAAACACCCTAAGCTTCCTAGTTTGTTTTCATAGAGTAGAGCAAAGTATTCTCTTGCTCTTTTCATTTACTCTGCAACTGTGGTTATTTCTCCATTTCTAATTTTGTGCATTTGGGGTTTTTAATTAGATTAGCAAGTGGTTTATCTTTTTATTGTTTTATATTTTCTTTTGAAGAATAGCTTTTGACTTTAATTATTAATTCTATCATTTGTTTTCCAGCGTATTAATTTCTGCCAGTAGTTTTCTTTCTGCTTTGCTAAGGTCTGTTTTTGTGGCTCTTTCTTGACTTCTTTTGTTCAATGCTTAATTCATTGATTTTAATTTGTTCTTACATATTAATGTAAGCATTGAAGGCTACATATTTTCCTGTGCCCACTGCTTTATTCAGTCAAATTTTCTAGCTTCTGATATTTCATTACTGTTATTTTTTAGGTATTCTACAATTTCAGATCAGATATCTTCTTTGACTAGATTGAGGAATATTTTCTTCCCTTTTATTTTCTATGTACTAGAAGCTTTTGTCTTTCATTTTTGTTACTAATTTCTAGTGTTGTTATGTTGTCATTAGGTACCATTATTGGTACTTCTTTCATTTTTTGGCTTAATATGGAGTCAGTTTAAAAAAGGTTCAATGGACCCTTGAAAATAGAGAAATGTAAGTGTTCCCATTATCTTAGTTTTTGACTGTCTTATCTGTCATCAGCTGAAACAGCCTCATATTTCATTGCTCCCTTTTTCTACCTTTGCATTTCCTATGGCTTTGCTTTATGAATTTTGATGCTATATTATTGACACATAAATATTTAGGGTAGTTAGATCTTAATCATTGTGTTCTAACCACTAATTTATAGTGCCCCTTTTTGTCTTGTTTGTTGATTTTTGCCTTTAATTCTACTTTGTAGGTGGCTCAGTGGGTTAAGTGTCTGCCTTCAGCTCAGGTCATGATCCTGGGGTCCTGAGATCAAGTCCCACATCCAGCTTCTTTCTCAGTGGGGACCCTCCCCCTCCACCCAGCTTGTGCTCTCTCTCTCTGACAAATAAAATCTTTTAAAAAATAATTTTACTTTGTTATGATATGAATATTATGGCTGTTGTTTTTTTTATTTTTGGCATGAATCCATTTATTATTTTATGGAAGTGTACTTGATACACAAAGTTACATTAGCTTCAGGTGTACAACATGTGATTTGAGAAGTCTATACATTATGCTGTGCTCACAAGTATAACTGAAGGCCTGTATCTCCCACTCCCCTTCACCCATTTTGCCATCCCCTTTTCCCCCACCTGTACCCATCTGGCTACCATCAGATCGTTTTCTGTATTTATGGGTCTGTTCCTGCTTTTATTTATTTGTTCATTTTGTTTTTTAGATTCCACATATGAGTGAGATCATATGGTATTTATCTTTCTCTATCTGACTTATTTCACTTAGCATAATACCCTGTAGGTCCATCCGTATTGTTGCAAATGGCAAGATCTCACCCTCTTTTATGGCTGAGTAACATCCCTGTGTATGTGTGTACCATCTTTTATCCATTCATCTTCTTTATCCATTCATCTGTTGATGACATTTGGGTTGCTTCCATATCTCGGCTATTTTAAATAATGCTGCAGGGAACATGGAGGTGCAGATATCTTTTCAAATTAGTGTCATCATTTTCTTTGGGTAAATACCCCGTGGAATTTCTGGATCATATGATTATTTCTATTCATTAAGTCACTTATTAAACAAAATTTATTAAATGCCTACTGTGTGCCAGAAACTAGGTACTAAATAAACGAGATACATAAGATCCCTGCCCTCATGAAGCTTACATTTTAGTTAGAGAGTGGAGCACAAAGTAAACAGGCAAAAGTAGGTATGTGATATAATATTAAGCAGGGATGTGTGTTCTGAGAAAGAACACAATAGAAAAAGGATAGTGAAGGATAAGTCATCTCTGTTTTAGATAAGGAGGTCAGGAAAGTCCTCTGCCTCTGCATTTGTCAGCATTTTACTCTCCACTCACCACCTTGTTTGTTTCCTGCTGGAGGAAATGCCAGGTGGAACACTTTGCACACAAGGAGGAATTTATAATCTTATGGAACTATAGGTAGGCAACGGCCCAAATGAGAAGGGAGAGTGGACGTGCGGAGGTGAATTTCTGATCCATGTAAGTGATGAGCTAGCCATGATGGGGACTGACGATGAACAGACTGAAGGAGATTTGGTTCTTCATTCTCTCTGAGTTTGGCTACCATTATGTGCATGATTATTTCTTAAAGAAATATTCTCGTCTTCAATATGACTATTGAATGGGTATTCTGTCTGATGATTTAATTGAACTGCTGGAATTTCCTGTCACTAGGCAGTACTTAGCATGATGCTGATTGCTCACAGGCTACAGCAGGAAACGAGATCTTCTGGTTTAGAGGTTTAACTCTTTATACTCTGAGACTAAAGAGCTGTCCTTTGACTTTGGTCACTCTTTATTATACAGAAGTGTGATTTTTTATGCATATTTTTATACATATTTAAATCAACCTGGACTTCTTTCTTTGGATATTTTTTCTATTGCTTATAAGATGAGAATCTCATTTTGCCTCACAAGTGACAGTCTTTTTAATCTTCTGATAGTTTTTTCTTATAAACATAGAATATATATACATGTATATGCATATAACACATACATTAAAATACACACACACACCCTTAACTCTTGAATCTGGAATTTATTTTGGTACATAACAGAGGGTGTAGCTCCAAATATTGCTGTTCTGCAGTTATCTCAAAAAAAATTTTTTAAAACAGTTATTTCTTTTAAAGTTTTTATTTATTTATTTGAAATAGAGCGAGAAAGAGGGAGAGAGAGCACAAGCAGGGGGAGCAGCAGGCAGAGGGAGAAGCAGGCTCTCCACTGAGCAGGGAGTCAAACACGGAGCTCGATTCCAGGACTCTGAGATCATGACCTGATTCGAAGGTAGACGCTCAACAGACTGAGCCATGCAGGCATCCCTCCAAAAATTTTTTTAAAGAAGCATTCTTTATCTCCTTCTTATGGAAGGTGAATTATATACAATGTTTTTATAGATTGATGTGTTTCTGGAGTTTTCATTCTGTTCTATTAATCAGTAACACACTGTTTAATTATAATTGCTTTATAATATGCCTAATCCCTCATCCCCATTTCTTCTGTAGCAAAATACTTTTTAATATTATATCTTACTTTAAGTTGCAAGTTAATAAAATGGCTATAGTTAAAAATTCCTGTTGAGAATTCTGACTAGAATTGCATTAGAAGGAGCTATTTTATTTTTTTAACATCTTAATTTTATTTTTTTCAGAGTTCCAAGATTCATTGTTTATGCGCCACACCCAGCGCTCCATGCAATACATGCCCTCCATAATACCCACCACCAGGCTCACCCATCCCTCCACCCCCCCAATACCCTCAGTTTGTTTCTCAGAGTCCACAGTCTCTCATGCTTCATCTCCCCCTCCGATTTCCCCCAATTCATTTTTCCTTTCCTTTTCCTAATGTCCTCCGTGTTATTCCTTATGTTCCACAAGTAAGTGAAACCATATGATAATTGACTTCTCTGCTTAACTTATTTCACTCAGCATAATCTCCTCCAGACCCATCCATGTTGATACAAAAGTTGGGTATTCATCCTTTCTGATGGCTGAGTAATATTCCATTGTATATATGGACCACATCTTCTTTATCCATCCGTTGAAGGGCATCTCGGCTCTTTCCACAATTTGGCAATTGTGGCCATTGCTGCTATGAACATTGATGTACATAGGGCCCTTCTTTTCACTACATCTGTATCTTTGGGGTAAATACCCAGTAGTGCAATTGCAGGGTCATAGGGTAGCTCTATTTTAAATTTTTTGAGGAATTTCCACACTGTTTTCCAAAGTGGCTGCACCAACTTGCATTCCCACCAACAGTGAAAGAGGGTTCCCCTTTCTCCACATCCTCTCCAACACTTGTTGTTTCCTGTCCTGTTGATTTTGGCCATTGTAACTGGTGTAAGGTGGTATCTCAATGTGGTTTTAATTTGATTTTCCCTGATGGCTAATGATGATGAACATTTTTTTCATGTGTCTGTTAGCCATTTGTATGTCTTCTTTGAGAAGTGTCTGTTCATATCTTCTGCCCATTTTTTGACTTGATTATTTGTTTTTTGGGTGTTGAGTTTGAGGAGCTCTTTATAGATCTTAGATCTCAGCCCTTTGTCTGTAGTGTCATTTGCAAATACCTTCTCCCATTCTGTGGGTTGCCTCTTTGTTTTGTTGACTGTTTCCTTTGCTGTGCAGAAGTTTTTTATCTTTTTTTTTAAGATTTTATTTATTTATTTCACAGAGGGAGAGAGATCACAAGGAGGCAGAGAGGCAGGCAGAGAGAGAGGGGGAAGCAGGCTCCCCGCCGAGCAGGGAGCCCGATGCGGGCCTCGATCCCAGGACCCTGAGATCATGACCTGAGCCAAAAGCAGAGGCTTTAACCCACTGAGCCACCCAGGCGCCCAGAAGTTTTTTTATCTTGATGAAGTCCCAAGAGTTCGTTTTCACTTTTGTCTCCTTTGCCTTTGGAGATGTGTCCTGAAAGAAGTTGCTGTGGCTGATGTCGAAGAGGTTACTGCCTATGTTCTCCTCTAGGATTTTGATAGATTCCTGCCTCATGTTGAGGTCTTTCATCCATTTCGAGTTTATCTTTGTGTATGGTGTGAGAAAATGTTCGAGTTTCATCCTTCTATACATAGCTCTCCAATATTCCCAGCACCATTTATTGAAGACTGTCTTTTTTCCACTGGATATTTTTTCCTGCTTTTTGAAGATTATTTGACCATAGAGTTGAGGGTCCATATCTGGACTCTGTTCCATTGGTCCATGTGTCTGTTTTTGTGCCAGTACGATGTTGTCTTGTTGATCACAGCTTTGTAATAAAGCTTGAAATCAGGCAACGTGATGCCCCCAGCTTTGTTTTTCTTTTTCAACATTTCCGTAGTAATTCGGGGTCTTTTCTGGTTCTAAACAAATTTTAGGATTGCTTGTTCCAGCACTTTGAAAAATGCTGGTGGAATTTTGATTGGGATGGCATTGAAAGTATAGATTGCTCTGGGCAGTATGGATATTTTAACAATGTTTATTCTAGAAGGAGCTATTTTAAACCCAAAATTGTAGATATTTGTGAATTGCCTGCTTGATATTTTTTGGTACAAGTATAAAAACATGGACAGAAAGCATGTCAAATTCACGATACAGCTTGCATCTGGAGAGGCAGCAGGTGAATAGCAGTGGGGAGTGAAAACAAAGGGTATTATGTATTTGTTTTTTAAAAATCATCAAGTATTGATGGCAGAGTACTAAAATGTACTAATCCTGGGCAGTAGGTGGGAACATGAATATTTATTATAGCAATCTCTGTATGTTTCTAAATATTTAACATTTTTCATGATTAAAACCAAAGCAAAAAAACCAGCATAACAGGATAACCAGACTTGTAAGCCCCAGTACACAGCACATTCAATCGGAGTGCTACAGAGTGGGGTACTGTGTGTATCCAATCTTTAGAGCTAGACTGTCCAGGTTCAAGTCCTAGCTCTACCACTTACCAGCTTTATGACCCGGAGTAAGTTACTTAACCTGTCTGTGCTTCAGTTTTCCTGGCTATAAGATTGGGACGCTAGTAATAGCTAGCTCCTGGGGTCATTTGTGAGTATTAACTAAGACATGGAAAGCACTTAAAACAGTGCCTGGCATGGTTTTACAAATGCACACAAAGTATGCCTGGCATACTTGATGAGCGTTAGCTATCAATATTGGGTGCGAGTATTACTATTCTTATGATTGCATCTACTATGTATATTTGCATTGTTTTATGGCCATCTTAAAGTTTACAGAAATGATGTTACCCAAAACATGGGGCTGTCTGCAGCTTGCTTGTTTTACACACTCTCCATCTTGCTGTTTTGCAGGGAAATGGCTCATTCCAAGGCTAGCTTTCCTTGGGCAACACCATTCCATCCTTGCCTCGAGAACCCAGCACTGGACCTGTCAAGTTACCGAGCAATCTCTTCCCTTGACCTTCTCGGAGACTTCAAGCACTCCTCAAAAAAAACAGAGGAAACTTCTGCTTATGAGGAAGGGAGCTCCGTGGCCTCCATGCCCCGCCCACTGCGGAGCCGTGCCTTCTCAGAGAGCCACATCAGCTTGGAGCCGCAGAGCTCCCGGGCCTGGGGGCAGCATAGGAGGGAGCTCTTTACCAAAGTTGATGAGACCCAGCCAGATCCTCTGGGAGCCCGGAAAAAGGCCTTTCCTCCTCCTCGCCCTCCTCCTCCCAACTGGGAGAAGTACAGGCTTTTCCGGGCAACCCAACAGCAGCAGCAGCAGCAGAAGCAGAAGCAGCAGCAAGAGGAGGAGGAAGAGGAGGAAGGAGAGGAGGAAGGGGAGGAAGGGGGGGAGGAGGAGGACCTGCCCCCCCAATATTTCAGTTCAGAAACCACTGGTAGCAGTGCCCTCCATCCTGAAGAGGTCCTGGAGCAGCCACAACCTCTGGGCTTTGGCCACTTGGAGGCTTCGAGGCAGGGTTCACAGAGCCTCCCAGCAGACCAAGAGTCCTCTTGTCTCCATCCCAGTGATTTCCTGCCTCCAATGAGGGGCCACTTGGGATCTCAACCTGACAAGGCTCAGCCCCCTTGCTGCTACGGTACGGGTGGGCTTTGGAGGACATCCGAGAAGGAGACCACCGATTCCCCCAAGTAAGTGCTTATGAAAGAAAGGTCCCCAAAGCAGCTGCAGCATGAGTTTGAACTTCACCTCCACCATTTACCAGCTGTGTGACATTGGTTTAGTCGATTAATTGAACTGCTCCCAGCCTCACATTTTTCTCACCAGGAAAACAGGCATGATGATACCTATTCCACATGGTTGTCGTTAAGATGAAGATAAGCTCTATAACGTAGAGAGCCCTGTGTGTAGCTCATAGTAGGTGCTTGGTAAATGGTAGTTGTTGAGGTTCTTAAATATCACTGTCAAAATACTGTCTTATTTCTCAGTTTGCCTTTAAGGTATGCATCAGTTTCAGGCCCCTGAGCCAGAACACATTAAGCCATTGTTGCCTCCTGGCATTTCCCCAAAGCCTGGCTCAGGCCCTTTCCTGACTTTTCTTTTGCTCGCTCTCTAGAAGGAGAGGACAGCTTACAACTTGACCTGCCTCTGCTCCAGAACCTGCCTGGACTTCAAAACTCTTCCCCTAGCCATTCCTGGGGCTGGGCACTTTATGCCCTGCTCATTCCTTACAACAGTTAAGGTCACTCTTTGCCTCTTCCACTTTTTCCATTACCCCCAGCCCCGTTCCCCTGCCTCTTTTCATTTGCTTCAGTGGGCCATAGGCAACAGTTGATGGGGTGGGCAGGGAGGCCAAAGCAGGAGTGTAGTCTGGCCATGGGGCTGCTGTGTCTTTTTGCCTTGCTGTGCCAGTGCTCATAGGCATGGCCTACAGTCCCTGGTGGTTGTCCTCTTGGCTTCAAAGCAAAAGAGCTCTGGCTTCAGCTCCGCTGGGCATCCTGCGGAGAGCTAAGTCCACACTCTGCTGGGGGAGTGGCTGGGGGGCAGGTGTCTATCCTGTAAGTACTTTCTTTAAATCCCTTTACAGGTGAAACTGGCCTGAGATGCTGTTGCTATTAGAAGTACCTTGTTTTCATGTTTTTTACCCACCCACAGCTCCTTTACCCTGCAATCTGGACCTAGTTGAGAAGTTTTCCCACACCAGGTCAAGCACAGCACGAAAGGGCCCAGCTAGCTCCTAGACACCATGAGAATCTCTCATCAGAGCCCTTATGGCTGCTTCTCGAGCTGTCCATCTAGCTAGAGAGCATTCTTACTGTGATGAGAAAATGCTTTGTGGAAAGTGACCATGGTCGCTCCCTGTCCCAGCAGGGAGAAGGGAAGGTGACCTAGCAGAGAGTAGGCACTTCATATTTAAGAAGACGGAACAGATAAACAAATGGCTGAACGGGTGTTGAGCATTTGCTGTGTGCCAAACACCATTAGTCGTTTTATACCCATGATTTCCTTTAACCCCACAACAGCCTTGTCGGCCGTTTGACACATACTTCCCATTTGACAGACGAAGAAATTATAGCTGAAGAAAATAAGGGACTAACGGACTCCGATTGCAAAGCTAGATTTCCATGACTCTAAAACCTATGCTTCATTTGCCATCCTAGGCAGCCTCTCTCAGAGAGATCCTGTTCTTGCAACCGGCCAGACCTTTATGAGGCTTTCTTGTTCCCTGTAGGGCAGAGGGTCCCAGGGGTCATAGTTACAGGCCCCAAACTTGCCCCTTTCAGCCTCCTAGTCCTTCCTCCTTTCATGTACCTCCATTCACCTTGGCACCTTAGCCAGAGAGGAGGAAACTGTTATTACTAGAGATCTGGTAACTTGTTCCACAGATTTATTTGAATGACTATAGGATGCAAGGGGAAACATCTGTTTGCACATAGCCCTAGCTAGCTGTGGCTGCAGAAAATAAATTATAGATGCTTCTTTGAATGGTGTGGATTTAAGGAACAGCATTATTCCCAATAAAGCTAATATTTTTTGCCTACTTCCTATGTGCTAAGCATTATTCTAAGCACTTTTGTGTGTTGATGGATTTAATCTTCACAACCAGCCTATGAAATAGATATCATTAGTGTCCTACATCTTGTAGGTGAGAAAAGTGTGGCACAGGGGGGCTAAAGATCACAGGGAGTCAGAACCCATGTCATCTGGCTCACTGTCTCCATTACATCCTCCCAGGATCTCTGGGCTCCTGAAGATCCTATTCCAGACCCTGGGAGAGCATAGGGTTCTAACTGGAAGGAATTGGCTTTAAGATTTTATAAGGGAGAAGTCTTAGGGGAGGTAGCTGTATCATATTTTGAATCTAAAATGCAAAAAAAAAAAAGACATCCTAATTTCAGCCAAGTCAAACCAAAGCATCTCCATAACTCATATACTATTCAGTTACAAAATGCTGGGATACATATGAAAACAGGTTAATGGAGTTTTCAGGTGTTGTTTAAGTCTCCTAACTCTGGTTCGAGTACAGGTATAGTTTGCTTTCTGAACTCTATGCATTTCCTCTCAGTGCTCTGCAGAAGGAATCTGATTTTTGCTGCAGTGTTCCTTATCAAACGCAGATTATGTTGTCATAGATTTCCTGTAACTCCTGCCTTATCTGCAGAGATTATGAGGACAGGAGCACTAGGACATAATGCCTAATATGATACACTGTGATAGTGTACAGGACTGTGTCCACTGTGATCTGAGTCTATAATTAGCACATCCTTTAAAAAATATTTCCAGTTATATTGATATATAACTGACATACAGCCACCTCCCTTTTTCCCCTTAATTCTGTAATTCCTTTCAGCACTTTCTGACTCTGAACTCTCTCACACATGCCCTAAATATTTTTTCTTATAGATAAAAATTCCCTAAGTTCATATATTCATATTCCCTCCAGAATGTTCTCTCTTGTCTGCTAACATAGATCTAGCCCAGCCAGAAAATTCCTTACACACAAGGCTTTATGTGATGTCATGTTGTTCCTTTGGCAGGATAGCATAGTGGCTAAAAGTATAGATTCTGGGGTTAGGTCACCTAGGGCTAAATCGTGGGTCTGTCATTTACTGTCTGGTGACATTGAGGAAGTCACTTTCCCTCTCAGTGCTTCATGTTCCTTATCTGTAAAATCGTTGTCATGAGCATTACATTTTTTATCTCTATGTACACACACACACACACACAGAAAAACACATCTTAGGACAGCTTCTAGGACATGGTAAGCTGTGTACAAATATTAGCTAGTATTGTTCGTTTATTAGTGTTATTAGCTTAAAAACCCACATGTAAAATGAATACCTTGGATGAGGAATATTGGCATGCCCAAGTTTCTTTTGTGTGATGAATTAGGAGACGGCATAGCATGAATCAGTAAATAGCTGTGGAGCCTTATAACCATTATTTTTGACCTTTATCTAAGAGCTGCAAGTAGCTGCAAAAATGACTAATGAGTTTCTCCTATTTTTCCTTTCAAATAGCTAGAGGTTAGCAAAGGGTCAGTGATATAGACAGGTGGAGGGTAGGGGTGGCTGGTAGGCTACAAGAATATAGTGGGGGTGGGCCTCCCTCTTGCATAAGCCATGGGTGGAATTATTTGCCCTTTCATCACTGAAACCTGACATTAAAGCATTTCTCTTTATTTCCTTCCTCACATCAGACCAGAAGCCTCAATGGCAGAAGACTCCAAACCCAAGCCAGCGTGGAGCCAGAGCTACTTCTTCCCTGAGGAGCAGTTGTCTTTCGTGGGCTGGGGCTCTGAGAAGCAACACCTCAGCCCCACAGGCTTCAGTGAACCCAAGACAACAGGGTCTGCCGCTACACTTGTCAAGCCCCTGGGTGCCACTGGTTCCAATTTTTCCCCATTTCATTCTGCAACCATGGAGGAGGCTGGGGCCATTGGGGATATGCCAGAAGTGGAGAGATGCTATCCCTTCCCAGGCCGAAGGCCTGCCTCACAGGCAGTCTCAGAAGAGCTCATGAGACATGTGGTAGGCTGTGACCAGTCCCTAGCAGAGGTGTTAACCCCAGCCTCCAGCATGGTGACCACTGCTGAGGTCACGGGTGACCTCTTTGCTGTGGGTGATCTGCAGCAGAGGGGCCATTTCAAGCAGGAGTAGTACCACCAGGAAAGAATAAATTATGAGAGTGTCCGGGAAAGCCATGGGGTCCCTTTGTAAGCAAGCAGACTAGATAGAGCTGGGGTGGGCGACAATGCAGACTGGGTAGGAGGGAGGCCAACAGTTTTGGAGGATGAATAGCTAAGATCTACCACCTCCTCCCTCCCTGGGGATTCATATGCCAGGGCCATAAACTGAAGGGAATCATGGAAGATCAGAAGCTCAGAACTTTGGAGTTTGCCAGTCTTTCTGGATCTTAGTGGGGTGCTGACCAAACCAAATCATCCTTAAAGAAGTTCCCCTACCTGTTGAAGTCAGGGGTATAGAAATAGCCTTCTAAATTCTCAAAGTTGGCCTTGCCTTGGCTTTTCGGTAATCTTCATGCAGCCCATTGACATTTCAACAGTGCTTCCTGGTCCATCATTTCCTTATTCTATAGCTCCCTGACAAAGCAGGGTCCTGTTTTCACAAATGGGAAAACTGAGAAGCAGAAAGGTCAGGAGCCTCTCAACAGAGTGCTCAAATGGTCATTCTTTGTTTCCACAGACAAGAATTTCAGCACTTCTCGCCTCCTCCGGGGGCCCCAGGGATCCCTACCTCTTACTCAGCTTATTACAATATTTCGGTGGCCAAGGCAGAACTGTTGAACAAGTTGAAAGACCAACCAGAGATAGCAGAAATTGGCCTGGGAGAGGAAGAAGTTGACCACGAACTGGCTCAAAAAAAGGTGAAGTTTTCTGATATGCCTTAGTTTTCTAGCATTTAGTTTGCATGTCTGGAGGTTGACCGCCCTCTACACTCTCCAGAACAACTTGGTACATTCCCGTATCTTTGGTATGGACATCAAATTAACCTCTCTGGGTTCCTCACAAATGCAACTCCAGTCTCTTTTTGGTCCAGCCAATAAGAATAATGATAGTAATAGAAATCATCATCATCATTATCATCACTGTGTCTCTCGAATCCTTAAAACAACTGGACAGTGATCCCCTTTTTTTTTTACCAGTTGAGAGGATTAGGTTGCCCAGGGTTATAGACCTAGTGGTAGATCAGGACTTGAAGTCAATACTGTCTCACTTTCTACTTCACCACACAGTCCCTCTGAAATAAGCCAGCCTTGTATTTAACTCACTGCCCTTGGCACATCAGAGTTTTTGCCAGCAAGCTCAAACCAATAGCAGCCATTGACTGTATTCTCTGTATCACTTTCTGGGAGAGGGAATAGACTGAATAAGCCAAAAAAAAAAGGAAAAATTAGAGGCTGGTAAATTTTAGTATTTATTTGCAAGAATAATCAGTAATCTCTCAAAAATACTAGAACGAGCAATAGAAATGATGTTGTTGTTCCAAAGCCTCTCCATTCTTCCTGTAAGCATCACTAGGCTAGTTTTCTAATCAAATTCCTGGAATCACTTTGCCCTCCCTGCACTTACCCATTTTATTTCGTAAGCAAATAGGGTTTCCATGGCAACCCCAAAGGCCTAATTTACCAGTTTGTGAACATCTGAACTCAATGTAAATTGCTCCTCTGCCTGCGCTTCTCATTCAGGGCATGACCTGTAGGAAAGCTTGAGGCCATTTGCAGGAGACCCCCCACCACTTTCAAATCTGAAGCAAAATGTCAGGGAAAGAATTAGAAGCATGGTGGTATCAGAGATGTATTGAACCAGATGCCTGCCTTCTTGGCTTCTGTGTTCCCTGAGCATGGAAAGGCTGCTCCTGGCTTACTCAGGACCTTTTTATCAGGAGCAAACCGAATAAGAATCTGACCAGGAAAAGAGAAAAATGACCAGAAATGGCAAAGCATGGAACAGCAGGTAGTGATTTGAAGTAATTGTGGCAAAGCTAGGACAGCTTTTGTCTGAGAAAGACAGGTGAAGAAGGTCACCAGTTTCCTAGAAAAGCAACTCCTACTGTAGCTGGGTCTGTGATGACTCCTCAGCTCTATCCCGTACACTTTCTCCAGGACTGAAGTTCAGGTTGCAAAGGCAGGTGCCAAGAAACAAAGGGCTCTCTTCACTTGCATCCTTCCAGATCTATGGAATGATGGAACCCAAGAGCTAGGATGGGTAGGTTATCTTCCAAATTGATCATTTGGCCCCCAGCCCTCCCTTGTCCCTGGCATTGAGTCTTGTTTGGGAGAGCAGAGGGGAGGAATATAACTGGGAACCTCTTGGCATCTAATTAATTGCATTGCTATGTTTGTATCATTGATCCCTAATTCCTAGTGGGTTTTAGAATTTTCCCTACATGTAAACCTATGGCACTTCAGTCTTAAGATCATGGTGATCTCCTGACTTCTGGCCAGTTCTGAAATAGATACCAGGCTTTGGACCCAGAGCAGAATCTCTTGGGACATTTCTTGGACATTTCTCCTTGGAAATTTCTAAATAAGCTACAAGAAAGGAGCACATGCTAGGAAACAACAAGCCTGTGGTCCCTGAGTGCCTGGGTGTGAGCAAAAATAAAACAAACCCTGAGGCAGGGCGCATGGGTAGCTCAGTCAGTTAAGCATTCAGCTCTTGATTTCAGCTCAGGTCATGATCTCAGAGTCATCAGATTGAGCCCTATGCCAGGCTACTTGCTGGGTGTGGAGCCTGCTTAAGATTCTCTCTCTGCCCCTCCCTGCCTGTTTGTGTGCACTCTCTCTCCCTCTCTCTCTAAAAAAAATTATGAAAAGAACAAACACACACTGAATCATACTTCAGTATATATACACAAGATACAAGATACTGTTCTAAGCGTGTAACCTGTATTAACTTGTTTCATTCTTGGAATAGTACTATGAGGTAATTATTATTGTTATCCCATTTTTTAGATGGGGAAATTAAAGCACAGAAAGGTCAAGTGATTTACTCAAGGTTACACTGGTGTTTTGTGGCAGAACTGAGGTTCAAACCCAAGTAGTCTGGCACTAGAGTCCATGCCCTTAACCACAATGCAATGCTGAGCGCAAAGACTGTGAGAAACCTGGGGCAGCTCAGTTCTTATTGAGACCATGCACCAGACAAGCATCTACTAGCTCAGAGTGCCTGATAATAATAATAATAATAACAATAATATTAATAACAACAACAAAAACAACAATAGCAGCAGCAGTACTAACAGGTATTGAGCACTTAAGGTTCCAGGGAAAATATGAAGCATTTTACTTCTATGATCTCATTTAACCCTCACAACTGTGGCAGGGAGAGGAAGGAGAGGAGAATCTTCTCCAGTTTACAGATGAGGAAACAGAGGACTCCATGAGATTGGGTATCTTGCCCAAGGTCACACACTTTGGAGGGGGTGGAATTGGAATCCAGGCATTTATGACTCCAAACGGCTGTTCTACTAGACTACCTTCCTGTGAGTGGAGTTCCAGAACTGGTTACACCCAGAGGGGAGACAGATCAGAAGACACAGGCAGTGCTTCTCTTAAGAAACTTATCATCAGGGCCCCTGGGTGGCTCAGTCAGTTAAGCATCTGCCTTTGGCTAGAGTCATGATCCCAGGGTCCTGGAATTGAGCCCTGCATTGGGCTACCTGCTCATAGGGGAGCCTGCTTCTCCCTCTCCCTTCTGCTGCCCCTGCTTGTGCTCTCTCACACATGTGTGCATGCTCTTCCTCTCTATCAAATAAATAAATAAAATCTTAAAAAAAGAAACTTATCATCGGTAGGAGAGGGATCAGATGTACCCACATGAAACAGGGAATGAACAACTGCAAATTACATTCTAGCATTCTATTTCTGAAAGGTAGGAGAGTTCACAAAAAGATCATTGAGAGAAGGGGTATGGAGGAAGAAGCTTCCTCCTAGGAGGGTGGGACCAAAGCTGGGCTCTGAAGAAAGAAGGGGATTAGCTAAAGTGAAGGAAGAGATGGAGAGCAGGTAGAACTGCATAAAGCAAATCAGGAACACATGGATGAGTGTTGTAATGCAGATGGAATGAGGGGTGAATCCTGAAAGGTTCAGAGCCTTGAGATTGGAATGGTAGGGTAGGGCCAGGCTGAATGGCAGCAATAACAGCCAGCCTTTATTAAACACTTAGTCCCTACTAAATCCATTGCACGCATCCTCTCATTCAATGAAGTGGGTACTGTAATTATGCCCATTCTGCTGTTCAAGAGTGTAAAACTCCATAAAGAAATTCACCCAAGGTTGGAGCACCTGGGTGGCTCAGGTGGCTCAATGATTCCAAGGTCCTGGGATCAAGCCCCACATCAGGCTCCCTGCTCAGTAGAGAACCTGCTAGTTCTCTCTCTCCCCCTCCCTGCCACTCTGCTTACTTGTGTTCTCTTTCTATCTTTCTGTCAAATAAATAAATAAATAAAATCTTTAAAAAAAAAAAGAAATTCGCCCAAGGTCACACATCCAAGAAGGGGGCAGAACTAGAAGTCAGACCTAGTTGTTGGGACTTCAGAACCCACAGTCTTATCCAAAAGGCCCCAAAAGCCAAACGGAAGGGGGTGAAGAACCAGCACAGTGCCATCCACACAAGAGGTACTTCAGCGGATTGAAGGAGAATCGATGAAGCCAAAGGCTTGATGACGATGCTTTTCCAACCCGTGCTCTCACAAGCATCCCAATTCCTGTTTATTAAATGGTCTCAGCAAGTATTTATTAAGTTACATCTGGCAAATGAGAGTTAGCCCGTGGGTACCACTTATCTGATGCCAAGAAATTTGCTAGGGACTGATTCCTACCAGATCTGAAGAGATAGATGGGAGAGAGGGCACCCATCCAGAAAACTGGAATTGCTCATGACTTGCTCAGGTTTCCTTTGTTTCTGATGATGGGTAGAGCCTGCCATCTGTTTTAGGGATCCCAAAACAGAGGTTACAGGCACAGATCAGTTTCTGTCAGTCCCCATTCTCATCCTTAGCCTTCTCCTGTTGATTTCTCCCAGATACAGCTTATTGAAAGCATCGGCAGAAAGCTTTCTGTCTTGCGGGAGGCCCAGCGAGGACTGCTAGAGGACATTGGTGCCAATTCTGCCCTTGGGGAGGAGGTGGAGGCCAACCTAAAAGCGGTCTGTAAATCCAACGAGTTTGAAAAATACCGTTTGTTTATTGGGGACCTGGACAAAGTGGTCAACCTGTTGCTGTCCCTCTCTGGACGACTGGCCCGGGTGGAGAATGCTCTCAACAGCATTGATTCAGAGGCCAACCAGGAGAAGGTAGAGTTGGGGTCTCTGGGAGGGTAGATTGGGTAAATGCCATCTGTTCCTTTTCGGGGCTTCCTTTTCAAGTTTGGCTCCTCTGGGAGACAGTAAAACATAGTATTAAGAGTGTGGTCTCCGGCTTTTAAGTGCCTGGAAATTCTGGCTCTACCAATAATTAGCTGTGTGACTGTGGACAGCTTACTTAAACGTACTGTGTCTCAGTCTCTTCAAAAACATACTACCTATACCTCATGGGGTTGTAAGAATTAAATTAGATAATCCAGGGCACCTGGGTGGCTCAGTCGTTTAAATGTTAGCCTTTAGCTCAGGTCATGATCCTGGGGTCCTGGGATCCAGTCCTGCATTGGGCTCCTTGCTCATTGGGGAGTCTGCTTCTCCCTCTCTCTCTCCCTCCCTCTCTCTCTCTCTCTCTCTCTCAAATAAATAAATAAATAAATAAATAAATAAAATCTTTAAAAATAAATAAATAGATAATCCATATTAATTACTTAAAACAGAGCATGGAACAAGGTAAACACTGAATGAGTGCTATCTGCCAGTAATAGTACTAGTAGTAGTAGTAGTAGTAGTAGTAGTAGTAGTAGTAGTAGTATGGATAGTGATAGTGGTAGTAACAGTAGTGGTGGTGGCGGTATTATTGGTGTTTGGGGTAATAATAGTAGTAATAGTAGTATTGGTACTGATGGTGATAGTAAGAATAGTAGTAGGAATAGTGGTGGTGGTATTGGTGGTGATGGTGGTGGTAATAGTAGTAGTAGTAGCAGCAGCAGCAGCAAGTTCGCCTCACTTTCTCTCCAAGTTGGAGGATAAGGTCTTACCAAGTAGCTGAAATTGGGAGTCTATTAGTTTCACAAGTTGGGCCACTCTGCATACATCCCTGACCTAGAAGTGCATTACCTTTCCAGACAGAAGTGGTCTGGGACACAAATGGGAATCCACGATAAGAGGCACATACACACATGTGTACACACACAGATATATACACTCACACCTATACACTGACACAGAGACATGCACCATTTTGAAAGCATCGTCACAGTGATCCTTGTTCTCTGGATGGAAGGGGCATGAGCTGGCTTTGTCAGAGCCTTCCCCCACCCTAACCCCAGTGGTGGTCCATGGATTAGAGACAGCTTAGGGATGGAAAGGGGTGGATGCACATCGCCCTGTCAAGAATCATTGTTGTGTTCATCCTCTCCCTTGCTCTAAGAAAGAAGGGCTTTTGCATGAAGGTGGACTTCACGGCAGGAAATCTAGGACTGATCAGTTAACACAGTGGGGAGCTATTGGCGGCAGCATTCCTGGTGGAGCCATGGGTTAGGCAAACAACTGGGAACTGGGATGGCTCTTAACTGGTCTATCTGATTCCTCAGTTGGTGCTGATAGAGAAGAAGCAGCAGCTGACAGGGCAGTTGGCAGATGCCAAGGAGCTGAAAGAGCATGTGGACCGCCGGGAGAAGCTGGTGTTTGGCATGGTCTCCCGCTACCTGCCTCAGGACCAGCTCCAAGATTACCAGCACTTTGTAAAGATGAAATCTGCTCTCATCATCGAACAGCGAGAGCTGGAAGAGAAGATCAAGCTTGGGGAAGAGCAGCTCAAATGTCTCAGGGAGAGCCTACTCCTGGGGCCCAGCAATTTCTAATTCCACCAGCAGACTGACACGCCGTCCCTGCCCAGCCACAATGGGAAGTGCTTTCAACCTTTGTTAGCAGTTTGTTAGCAAGTAGATAGCAGTTAGTTAGCAGTTTGTTCCATAGCCTCTACCTTGAACATCTCTCACTGCCCCTTACCTGGCACTTCCCCAACCAGCTAGGAGTCCGTGAGTATGCCCCAAACTTCTACCCTAGGGAGCAAAAATAAGAAGTAGGAGGTGCCTGCAGAAAAGTTTGTGATTATACAACCACACTCTCCTTCCCACGGTTTGCACAGGCAAGCACTCACCACACACAGAACCAAAAAAGTGTCTTCATTCTTCTTGGTACCAGGACTCCAGAGACATCATGCACTCACCACCCACCCATGCCACAATTAGCCTCTTGAGGCTCAGAGAGAATCTGCCGGTGCAGCTCCATCCTGCCCAAGACCTGTGGCCCAGCCATTTCCCACAGAGAGCTGTCTGTGGGATCTCTGTCTGTGGGATCTGTCTGTGGGATCTCTGTCACTGCGCTGTCTTGAAGACATCACTCACCAGCAATTTAAGGGCCTCATGTAAGCTTTACGGTGGAAAGCACAGAAGGAGAAATGATATGAAACAGAATGTGAGCAAAGACTGGGAATCCTTAGGTGCCCCTGCAGCAGCTAGGCTTACACGAATTGGCTCCATCCCTACCTTCTCCAGCATCTGGTTGAGGTGGAAGGAGGCCTACTCTCAGCCCTGGCTAGTGTGGCCTTCCTCCTGTCCTGAGATTTTTGGCCTACCGCATCCTGTCCCTTCCTGCCTTTCATTGCTGGGGGTTGTAGGTGCCCTCCCTAAGGGCTTCACACTATGGGCTATTAAGAGCTCCAGTAAAGCTGACTTCTGGATACAAATTTCATTATTGGGGTAAGGGGTTCTTTGTTGTTTTCTAAATGGCCTTTTGATTTTATTTATTTTTATGGGGTTTTTTTTCATTTTCTTTTTAACTAAGAAGGTGAGAAGAGGGGATCGAAGAGGGAAAAGTAATCCCAGAAGGAAGGCATTTTCTGCAGATCAGCCTGAATTTCACCATGGCTAGATGAGCAAAAGCCAAAGCCTCAAATTCTTCCCCCTGAATCCTACAAGGGTCTGAGAAAGGAGTTCTCGCCTTGAACTCAGCTTACTCTGGCCTGGCCCTATACTTTCCTTTAAGTCAGGAAAACTGTAAGCTTAGCATTCCCCAACAGGGTTCAGTTGGGGTTTTTTTTTTTTTACCTATTTCTTCTTAAAACCAAAGAAGTCTGAAACTGACAAAGGTTTACCCATTTCTCTACCACTTCCCATCTAAGAAATTGGGTAGAACAGAGCTCAGGAAGAGATCTTCCATCTCACATTTGCTTTTTCCTGCCTGTGGCCTGACTCATGGAACTCAAATTCATGGTAGGTAGAAGCTCCAGCTGGTGCCACCCCTCCACCAACCCCACCAACCCCCAAACCCCCAATCCCAC
>LNAC01001090.1:254679-368988 GCA_002007465.1 Ailurus styani
CCCCCACCCCTGCCCAGAGCAAATTACGACCCAGCCAGGATCTTAGGCACACAAACAACTAATGCCACTGTTGTTGCCAAGGTCCTGTCCTGGAAAATTGGAAAAATCCCTCAGGTGGGCCATGGCAGGAAAGGAGTTGTGGACAAACTCTAGCCTATTATCCAGCTCCATTCCCTGTTCCTCATTCACTTGAGCCCCTGGTTCATGTTACACAGCCCTAACTAGTAAGCCCCAACATCTCTTCTGGTTACTCCTGAGTTCCCTGGGGTCCTTGGAGGTGAACTGTAGCAGCAGGGGTGCCTCATTCAGCCAAAGAATTTGCCAAAGAACTTTGCTGCTGCTACAAATACTGGTCTCTAGCTTCCGTTTCCTCTTCATTGTATTTGGAAACAATGGAAGAATCTTGGCCAACTGGGTGTCCTGAGGGGGGCCCTGGGTATGCTCTTAGTGCACTGCTGCTATCAGAACCACTATTAAAATTTCAACCTGCCATTCTCCCCTCAAGCAGAGGAGTCTACTCTATTCAGAAAGGCTGATGCCTTGTAAAGGGCTAGGCTTACCCAAGCCAAGGTTGAGGAAGGTGGGGGAGTGCTATGAATAGAGATTGCGGTTGTCATCTTTTTTTTTTTCCTTAAACAGGCTCTAGGATAAATAAGGAGTACATTGAGATGTCCTGTATTGGGGGTGTGAGACCAACATAATCCATCATTCTAAGATTTTGGGAGGGCTAGAACAGCTTTTTGGGAACACAGTCCCAGGAAAAAGAGTACCTGGACACAAAGACTACATTCTGGGTTTTCCTAGTCAGTGTTAGATTGGTTGTATGTTAAATTTATCACTCTAAAAGTACTATTGACTATGTTATTTTTGTCCCTCATCCCACCTGAGATTAGAGTTGGAATCAGAACAAAAGGATGCTCATTTTCACACAGAAGGACAGTTTCTAAAGCACTTAATAAAATAACCCCAAAACTATACTGAGCAGTGAAGCTTGGAAGACAAAAGTCAACTACTACACAGGAACTAATGCCCTGTCAGTGATGGTGCTTCAGAGCTGCCAGTGTTACTTGAGATACAATGTCTCTCCCCTGTTCTCATTTCCTGGGTTCAGCCCTCTTGTAAGGTCTGAGGGGGTAGCAGTTTGGAAGGCAGGCCAGGGTATTTCCCCAAAGAGAGTTACTGGTCTTGACTTCTGTTCTCTCTCTTCAAATACACATACAGGTCCCAGTGGGTAATAGGTTGATAGAGAGGAATCCATGCAAGGGTTACTATCACTTGTCCCTTCCTACTCTCCTACCCCAATTCCAGGCTCTGGGGTCTCCTTGTGTCACACCAGCTGCAGACTCAGCCAGGGCTTAGTAGTAAATGTTCAAGGGAACCCAAGAGAGACAGACACACTAAAAACAAAACCCCAGAAAGGGAGAGACTGGAAGCAGAGGAACTAAGAGGATGAAAGATGAAAATCCTTTTTCAAGGCCAGGTTCAGGCTCTGTTTTCCACTTAACCTCCTGTGTCAGAAAGCTTCCCCAGGGCCATCAGAGCCTCAACCGGAACCCTAGTCTCCCTGAAGGTGCTGCTCTGCCCATAGCAGCAAGTCCCAGATGGAAGAAGCTGGGCACATTTTTGGCCATTTTCTCCTGTCTGGAGCTTGGTGACTCCCACTATCTTTGCCAAAGGAGTTGTCTATGCCAATAACAGTTCTGTAACAGAGTATTATACTCTTTAAAGATTAGTAGATCTTTAGAGGGGGGTGGGGCAGGGGGCAATTTCTATAGATAAAGAACCAGTGTTGTTGTACAACTGTTGGGGGTCATCTATGCCATGTGAAGCTATTATTTTTCTGAATCTTATTGTTTCTGCAATTGTGTCCTCCACCACTCCTTTCTTGACTGACATTGATATGCCTACCAGATTGTCATCAAGGGTTATACTTCAATAAAGGGTGCTAAGGACGAAAAAAAAATTATCTTAAGTGTTTTGACTGAGGTGATGAAAATTCTCTAATATTCTACCGAAAAATATTGGAAGGGAGTTTGGTCACCTACCTATAATCCTATATGTGTAACCATCTGACCAGAGCCTTACCCACATCCCTACTCTTACCCTGGTCCTTCAGGGATAGCACTGATGCTATACCATTCATTGACCCCAGTAAAATAATTTAGAATTCAAGAAGAGTCAACAATAGGTGTAATCTTAAGTGTAGACCTCAGCAGTACAGACTCCAGTTCTGGAGTCTAGCCTGATTAGAGAGGTGAGGCGATTGATAGTCCAGTCTCATACATTGCCTCTTAGCAACCTGGAGAGCAACGTTCTCACTGATCCACTCTCCAAGATAACCTCAAGGTTTAGACCCAAATGCACTTCAGGCAGCAACTCTGACCCTGAAAATGTTGCCTTTTCCCTCAGTGTATACATCGTTTTTATCCCAAGTGATCTCCTCCTAGTCCAGATATCCAATGTGATAGGGTAGAAAGTGTTCAGCTTCGGCATTAACATTAAGTGTGTGCAAGTCCAACTTTAGAGTTTACTTCCTTATGTGTAAAATGGGAATAATAATATAAATCTTGCATAATTGTGGCTTAATAAATGAAAGCTACTGGCTATCTACAGAGAAGTTGTTAGAAAGGCAGAATCCTGGCTCTACCCCAAACCCACTAACAGCAGCCTGTATTTTAACTAGATTCCCAGAAGATTTATATGCATATTAAAGTTTGAGACACATTAACCTATCATAAACATGCTCAGTACATGGAAACCTATTATTCTAGTCCTGATTTATCTAATTCTTTCTTTTATAATCCCAGGCATATTACTGATCTTCTCATACTGTTCACAATTACCTGCCTAAATGAGTTCAAGGTTGCCAGATATAAGGTTCATACATAAAATCATTTGTATCTCTACAAATTACTAATCAACAATCTGGAAACAAAATTAAGAAACAAATTCCATTTACAATAGCATCAATAACAACAAAACACTTAGGAATACATTTAACAAAAGAAGTGTAAGAATTTTGTGCTGAAACTACAAAAGGTTGAAAGAAAATAAATAAAATCTAAAAAATTATTTAGACTAAAATCTATATCTAGTACATGGATGACAGTACTCCCCAAATTGATCTACACATTCAACCCAATCTTTAAAGGAATCTTGGCTGTCTTTTCTGCATAAATTGAAAAGTCAAACCTACAATTCATATGAAATTGCAAGGGACCCAAAATAGTCAAAACAGTCTTTAAAAAGAAAAAAAGGTGGAGAATTCACACTTCTCAATTTTGAAACTTATTACAAAGCTACAGTAATCAAGACAATGTGGTACACTCTACAAAGACAGACATGTAAATAAACAGAGCACTTTTGAAAGTACATAAATAACCCCTCAGGGTTATTAGAGCTGTTAGAAGTAAAAAACACAGGGTGCCTGGGTGGCTCAGGTGGTTAAGCTTCTGCCTTTAGCTCAGGTTGTGATCCCAGGGTCCTGGGACCAAGTCCCATATCAAGCTCCTTGCTTGGCAAGGAACCTGCATCTCCTTCTGCCTGCCGCTCCCCCTCCTTATGCTCTTTCTCTCTCTGTCAAATAAATAAATAAAACTTTGGGAAGAAAAAAAGAAAGAAGCCCTCATATTTAGGAACAGTTTATTTTCAGTAAAGGTGCCAAGACAATAAAAAATAGAAAAAGAATTGTTTTTCAACAAATGATGTGGGGACAAATGGGTATCTACAAAGAAAAAAGTGAAGTTGGACTCCTTCCCTGCACTACACACAAAAATTAACTAAAAAAATGTTATAAGCCTAAATGTAAGAATTACATTTACAAAAAGTTTACAAAATGCTTTAAAGAAAGCATAGGAGTAAATTATCTTGAAATTGTGTTAGGCAAGATTACTTAGAACTCCAAAAGCACAAGTAGCAAAGAAAAATATGAAGAAATTAGAGTATATCAAAGTTAAAATTTCTTTTTTTTTATTTTTTTATTTTTTTTTTAATTTTATTTTTATTCTTTGCCCAAGGGGTACAGGTCTGTGAATCATCAGGCTTACATCTTTCACAGCATTCACCAAAGCACAAACCCTCCCCAATGTCCATAACCCATCCACCCTATCCCTACCCTCCCACCCCCCAGTAACCCTCAGTTTGTTTTATGAGATTAGAAGTCTCTTATGGTTTGTCTCCTTCCCCATCCCATCTTGTTTCATTATTTTTCCCTCCCTACCCCCCACAACCCCCCACCCTGCCCCTCAAGTTCCTCATATCAGAGAGATCATATGATAATTGTCTTTCTCTGATTGACTTATTTCGCTCAGCATAATACCCTCCAGTTCCATCCATGTCGTTGCGAATGGCAAGATTTCGTTTCTTTTGATAGCTGCATAATATTCCATTGTATATATATACCACATCTTCTTTATCCATTCATCTGTTGATGGACATCTAGGTTCTTTCCATAGTTTGGCTATTGTGGACATTGCTGCTATAAACATTCGGGTGCACGTGCCCCTGAGGATCACTACCTTTGTGTCTTTAGGATAAATACCCAGTAGTGCGATTGCTGGGTCGTAGGGTAGCTCCATTTTCAACTTTTTGAGGAATCTCCATACTGTTTTCCAGAGTGGCTGCACCAGTTTGCATTCCCACCAACAGTGTAGGAGGGTTCCCCTTTCTCCGCAACCTCGCCAACATCTGTCATTTCCTGACTTGTTGATTTTAGCCATTCTGACTGGTGTAAGGTGGTATCTCGCTGTGGTTTTAATTTGTATTTCTCTGATGCCGAGTGATGTTGAGCACTTTCTCATGTGTCTGTTGGCCATTTGGATGTCTTCTTTGGAGAAATGTCTGTTCATGTCTTCTGCCCATTTCTTGACTGGGTTATTTGTTTTATGGGTGTTGAGTTTGAGAAGCTCTTTATAGATTTTGGATACTAGCCCTTTATCTGATATGTCATTTGCAAATATCTTCTCCCATTCTGTCAGTTGTCTTTTGGTTTTGTTGACTGTTTCCTTTGCTGTGCAAAAGCTTTTAATCTTGATGAAGTCCCAATAGTTCATTTTTGCCCTTGCTTCCCTTGCCTTTGGTGAGGTTCCTAGGAAGAAGTTGCTGCGGTTGAGGTCGAAGAGGTTGCTGCCTGTGTTCTCCTCGAGGATTTTGATGGATTCCTTTCTCACATTGAGGTCTTTTATCCATTTTGAGTCTATTTTTGTGTGTGGTGTCAGGAAATGATCCAGTTTCATTTTTCTGCATGTGGCTGACCAGTTTTCCCAACACCATTTGTTGAAGAGACTGTCTTTTTCCCACTGGACATTCTTTCCTGCTTTGTCGAAGATTAGTTGACCATAGAGTTGAGGGTCCATTTTTGGGTTCTCTATTCTGTTCCACTGGTCTATGTGTCTGTTTTTGTGCCAGTACCATACTGTCTTGATGATGACAGCTTTGTAATAGAGCTTGAAATCTGGAATTGTGATGCCGCCAACTTTGCTTTTTTTTTTCAACATTCCTTTGGCTATTCGGGGTCTTTTCTGGTTCCATATAAATTTTAGGATTATTTGTTCAATTTCTTTGAAGTAAATTGCTGGTATTTTGATGGGGATTGCATTAAATGTATAGATTGCTCTAGGTAGCGTAGACATTTTCACAATATTTATTCTACCCATCCATGAGCATGGAATGTTAAAGTTAAAATTTCTATGCTGCAAGCAATATCACCAAGAAAGTGAAAAATAATCCATATAATCAGAAAAATATTCACATATCACGTATTTAGTATTAGTCTTTTATCTATAACATATAAAGAACTGTTATAACTCAATAATAAAAATAAGTAAAAAATGGGCAAAGGATCAGAATAGACATTTCTCCAAAAAATATATGCAATGGACAATAAGCACAGGCAAAGATGCTCAACATTAAAGAAATACAAATCAAAACAACAATGAGACATCACTTCATACACTATGATGGGTAATGATTGAAAAGACAATAACAAGTATTGGTGAGAATACAGAGAAATTGAAACACTCATGCATTGCTGGTGGGAATGTAAAATGGTGTGTCCACATTGGAAAACAGGCATTCAACACAGGCAGTAACTGCTTTAATATCAACCATTGCAAATTTTTTTAGATATATCTCCTCAGGCAAGGGAAATAAAAGCAAAAATAAACTTTTGGGACTACATCAAAATGAAAAGCTCCTGCACAGCAAAGGAAACAATCAAAAAACTAAAAAGCAACCTATAGAATGAGAGAAGATACTTGCACATGACATATCTGATAAAGGATTAGTGCCCGAAATACATAAGGACTTGATAGAACTCAACACCCAAAAGACAAATAATCCAATTAAAAAATGGGCAGAAGTCATGAATAGCCATTCATCCAAAGAAGACATACAGATAGCCAACAGACACATGAAAAGATACTCAACATCACCGATCATCGGGGAAATACAAATCAAAGCTACAATGAGACATCACCTCACCCCTTGTCAGAATGGCTATAATCAACAGCACAAGAAACAACAGGTGCTGGTAAGGATGTGAAGAAAGGGGAACCCTCTTGCACTGTTGGTGGGAAGGAAAACTGGTACAGCCACTGTGGAAAATCATATGGAGGTTCCTCAAAAAGTTAAAGGTGATGTGAATTAAGGAATGCACTTGCTGTGATGTGCACTGTGATCAAAAAGCTTTTGATTATTTTTCAGTCTCATTCTTCTTGACAAAGTCTGAATTTATGGTAAGTGTGTAGCTCATGCCTGAGCCCAAAGGGTACAATATTCACACCACTTGAATTTTGGGAGGGAACTTTTCATCATATCCTTCCCTTTCAGACCTGGCAGACCAAGTAAGAGAAGGAGTAAGAGTAGTCTCAGCTCTGTCTCATGACTTCAGCAGGAATAAGAGGGATAAGCCCTATTGGAGAAGAGAAACAATCTTTCTAGGCAGGTAGAGTGGTTAAGAACTTCAGCTCTTTAGGCAGATAAACCAGGTTTTAAATCCTTACTCCACCAACTTACTATGTCACCTTCATAAATTATTTGACCCTCTCAACTTTTGCTGTGAAAGGGGGTTAATAAAAGCACCATATACAGCGCCTGGGTGGCTCAGTTGGTTAAGCAGCTGCCTTTGGCTCAGGTCATGATTCCAGGGTCCTGGTATTGAGTCCTGCATCGGGCTCCCTGCTCAGCAGGGAACCTGCTTCCTCCTCTCTCTCTGTCTGCCTCTCTGCCTACTTGTGATCTCTCTTTCTGTGGCAAATAAATAAATAAAATCTTTAAAAAAAACACCATCTAAAGTGTTACTATGAAGATTCAATGAGGTAGTCCATGTGAAACACTTAAGATAATGCCTGCCATACAGTAAGTATTCAATAAACGTGAGCTCCTAGATTTATTATTTCTACTGAGGTGAGATTAAAACAAAAACAATACGAGGAAAAGTAAAGTGCCCTCAGCTTTGGAGTCAGACAGCTCTGTTAATATGACCTTGGGAAGTCACTTCATTTATAAATCCTTAGCTCCTCTGTAATAATAAAGATAATAATTTTCCTCTAGGGAGGCAGTTTTAAAAAATGGGCACTGGAATCCACACCACCTTGGTTTGAATACTGGCTCCACCACTTACAAATCATGTCACTTAGAGTGTATTTAACTTCTCTGTGCCTGGATGTCCTCTACTGTCAATTGGAGGTGACAAAAATACTTACCTCCTTGGGTTGATGTGAGGAATTATTGAGTTAATCCAGATAAAGTACCTAACACAGAGTAAGTACTCAATGAATATTAACTATTATTGTAAAGCTAAAGTAGGACACAAATGAGACCCTTAGTAAAGGTGGATATGTGGTTGGTCCTCAGTAAATGGTGATTCCCCTCCTCACCCATTCTTTCTGTGCACCAGGTCAAGATTTTTTGGACTTGCAGAGAAAACGTTTCAGATTAGAAGACTTTTTTTGGCAGTCTCAACACTACCATCTGATGGGAACAATGTCATCTATTAGCTGCTGGCAAGATGACCACCTACGTTCCCAAGAAAATACCCCATTCATAACAGAAGGGAAAAAACAATTTCACCTGTAGAATACTTGGGCTTGAATTTGAGAGTGGTTTAAGGAAATCCTCTTCTCAAACCCCTCTTTAGATTTGGGGTCAACTAAAGTGCTATTGAGTTACTTACCTTTCACAAATCTTCACTTCTACTATTTTAAAGTCTGAATATACAATTTTTGAGCAAAAATCCTAATTTAACTTTTACAATAGCTCTGTGGCTTTGTGTAGCAGCGTATTTGTTTGTCAGTTAAACAAAAGGGATGTAAGTGTGTAATGCCATCCATTCATTTATTCAACCAGTATTTCAGGTATTGTTTTATGCTCAGAAGACGCAGAAGTAAACAAAACAGGATAAGTGCCGACCTTTATGGGGTTTCTGTCCTAACAAAAGAGATTTACACAATTACATAGTTTATATACAAAATATGCACACATATATAATCATTGTTTACTCTAGTACATCAAGGCTAAACAGATTTTCCCTTGATTCCACAGCTATTAGCAATAGGTTAAATTTTGTTACCACAATAACTAAAATATTTTTGCATTAATTTTCAGCAGACATATTCTTATTTTCTAAATGGAATATGTAATGTTCTTTTTAATTAGCAAAAAGATGGCAAACCCCTGTCACTGAAGGAAGTTGGATTTAAAGATAGTTTAAACAGAAATGTTGAATTCCACTCTTGATAATGAAAACCAACTCATATCAAATGGAAATCTTACCCATTTCCTGCATGGTTCAAACATTACCACAGGCTAAAGAGCTCTGGCAAAAGCTTCTCTCCAGCTGGGCAATTTAAACCTGAAGAGACCATGCTCTATTTGTCAATACTTTAAGTTTCTTAAATATGGCCCTTCACCCAGGATTTGCTCTCTGTTGTTAACTGAGTAAAACCACATGGTTTTGAATTCCCATTTTCCTCCCACCTACTGATTTTCTATCAAAAAACAGTAATTGATGGAACTCACTTTCTCAGGTGCTGAATCGGTTGTATTTTTTGCTATGGAAATAATTTGGGAAAAGGCCATGAGTGAAAAATCTTTCCACTTTAAAGTGCATTAGGTTAAATGTGAATAAGTTAAAGTGCTGAAAAAAATTACAATTTGTATCCTGATTTGTCCACATCTTTTAGTTTGATAAAAGTGTAATAGCAGGGGAGGAGCAAGATGGCTGAGGAGTAGCAGACCTAAATTTCATCTGGTCCCAGGAATTCAGCTAGATAGTTATCAAACCATTCTGAACACCTAGAAACTCAACAGGAAATCAAAGAAAAGAATAGCAGCAAATCTATGAACAGAAAAGCAACCACTTTCTGGAAAGATAGGATGTGCGGAGAAGTGAATCCAAGGTGATATATGGGAAGATAGACCAAGGGGGGAGGGAGCCACCATCAGCCAGTTACTGGCAAGTGATAGAGCAGCAGTGCACAAAATCAGAACTTTTAGAAGTCTGCTCCGTTGAGGGACGTGGCTCCAGTGGCAAAGTTGGGGGTGGAATCCTCACTGGGACAGTGTGGTCTCCAGGCCCTCAGGGTCACAGAACGACCAGGGGTGCCCGAGAGCAGCAGAGCTCCCAGGTATCAGAGCAGGGAATCCAGCTGCAAAAACGGAGCCAAGGAGTGGGCTCTCAGTTTGTGGGTGCCATAAACCATGATCCGAGGCACAGTCAGGCCACTATTCTTTTAGCAGGGTCCCCACAAGTGGCAGATCTGGGGAGAAACCCCCCTTCCTCCACTGGGAAGAGTGGTACAGGAGCACACTGCAGGATTCTGCTGGGTTTAGAGACCCCAAACAGGGCCGTGTTCCAGAGATAGAAATGCACAGTCACAGGCTGGGTGAGAATAGAGTACAGCTGGAGACTGGTGAGACTGGTGTGATTGACTGCTTTTCTCTGAGGACTCACTGAAGAGGGGCCCCCAAGCTCTTGGCTCCTCCAGGGCTGGAGATTGGGAGGCCATCATTTTCATTCTTGTCCTCCAAAGATGTATGGATATTTTCAGAGAAAAAAAGCTACTGAGAGCAAATCTGAGCAGATTACTTAGCCTGGCCCCCAAAAAATGGAGGCTCTTACTGCTAGGATAAATGAGGCAGAAGAGAGAATTAGTGATATAGAAGGCCAAATGATGGAGAATAAAGAAGCTGAGAAAGAGATAAACAACTACTGGATCACAAGGGGAGAATTCAAGAGATAAGTGATACCATAAGACAAAACAATGTTAGAATAATTGAAATCCAGAAAGAAGAAAGAGAGAGGGGAGGAAGGTATATAGGGCCAGTGCAATTCCACCTCCAGCAAAGACGTATGAGATGCAACAGGCCCCTCGTCCAGAATATCAGCAAGAACATCCAGCCAAGACCAAGTTTACCCACCAATGAGAAATGCAAAACTCCAGTGCTCGGGGAATACAGCACATAGAATTCATGGCTTTTTCCCCATGATTCTTTAGTCTTTCGAAGTTAAATTTTTTAAATTTTCTTTGTTCTTTTCTTTTTCTATTTTTTGAGTTTTTCCTCTTTCCTATTATAACCAATATTTTATCAATACCTTTTTTAAAATCTCTTATAATTTTCATTTTTACAATCATATTCTATCCCATCATTGTATTTAACCTTTTTTTTTGTATATATATAAGTTTTTCTTTCTTTAAAATTTTGGGATAGACTTTCTTCTAATAGACCAAAATATACCCTAAATTTAGTGTATGGTTTTGTTCTATTCTCTCACCTGATCACATTCTCTCCCCTCCCCCCCGTTTTTAAAATTTTTTTTGTTCTTTTTTCAACCCACATCTTATCAATTCCTTTTTTAAAATCTTTTTTAATTTTCATCTTTACAGTCATATTTCATCCCTTAGTCATATTTACCCTTATTTTGTATATATATGTAAGTTTTTCTTTTTTATTTTTAAATTTGGAAGGCAGTTTCTTCTAACAGACCAAAATACATTCAAAATCTAATGTGAGACTCTATTCTATTCACCAGCCTGATCGTATTTTTTTCGTTTCTTTCCACCTGATTTCAGGTCTTTTCTGATTTCTTTAGTGTATATTTTTCTAGGGTCATTGTTACCCTCTTACCACTTTTTTCCCTCATTCATCTATTCTTTTTTGGACAAAATCACAAAGCAGAAAAACTCAACTAAAAAAAAAAAGAACAAGAGGCAGTACTGACTGCTAGGGGCCTAATCAATATGGACCTTAGTAAGATGTCAGAACTAGAGATCACAATGACACTTATAAAGATACTAGCTGGGCTTGAAAAAACCATAGAAGATACTAGAGAATCTGGAGAAATAAAAGAACAAAAATCTAACCAAGTTGAAATCAATAAAACTTATTAATGAGGTGAAATAAAAAAATGGAGGCTCTTACTGCTAGGATAAATGAGGTAGAGGAGAGAATTAGTGATATAGAAGGCCAAATGAGGGAGAATAAAGAAGCTGAGAAAGAGATAAACAATTACTGGATCACAAGGGGAGAATTCAAGAGATAAGTGATACCATAAGACAAAACAATGTTAGAATAATTGAAATCCAGAAAGAAGAAAGTGGGAGGGGCAGAAGGTATATGGGGCAAATTATAACAGAGAACTTCCCTAATTTGGGGAAGGAAACAGGCATCAAAATCCAAGAGGCACAGAAAACCCTCCTCAAACTCAATAAAAAATATGTCATCACCCTGTCATCTAATAGTAAAACTTACAAGTCTCAGAGACAAAGAGAAAATCCTGAAAGAAGCTCAGGACAAGAGGTCTGTAACCTACAACAGTAGAAATATTAGATTGGCAACAGACCTATCCACAGAGGCCTAGCAGGTCAGAAAGGACTGGCATGATATACTCAGAACACTAAACGAGAAAAATATACAGCCAAGAATACCATATCCAGTTAGACTGTCATTGAAAATGGAAGGAGAAATAAAAAGCTGCCAGTACAAACAAAAATTAAAAGAATTTGCAAACACCAAACAAGCGCTACAGGAAATACTGAAAGGGGCCCTCTAAGCAAAGAGAGAGCTTAAAAGTAATATAGACCAGAAAGGAAAAGACACAATATACAGTCACAAGCACCTTATAGGCAGTACAGTGGCACAAAATTCATATCTTTCAATAGTTACCCTGAATGTAAATGGGCTAAATGCCCCAATCAAAAGACACAGGGTATCAGATTGGATAAGGAAAAAAAAAGACCCATCGACATGCTGTCTGCAGGGAGGCTCATTTTAGACCCAAAGAAACCTTCATATTTAAAGTAAGGGGGTGGAAAACAATTTACCATGCTAATGGACATCAAAAGAAAGCTGGTGTGGCAATCATTATATCAGAAATAATAGATTTTAAACCAAAGAGTATAATAAGAGATGAGGAAGGACACCGTATCATACTTAAAGGGTCTGTCCAACAAGAAGATCTAACAGTTTAAGATATCTATGCCTCTAACATGGGATCAGCCAATTAGATAAACCTATTAATAACAAAATAAAAAAAACACATCAACAATAATACAATAATAGTGGGGGATTTTAACACCCCCCTCACTGAAATGGACAGATCATCTAAGCAAAAGATCAACAAGGAAATAAAGGCTTTAAATGACACCCTGGAACAGTTGGACATCACAGATATATTCAGAACATTCCATCCCAAAACAACAGAAACACGTTCTTCCCTAGTGCACATGGAACATTCTCCAGAATAGATCACATCCTAGGTCACAAATCAGGTCTCAACCAGTACCAAAAGATTTAGATCATTTCCTGCATATTTTCAGATCATGGTGCTTGAAACTAGAATTCACCCACAAGAGAAATGTTGGAAAGAGCTCAAATACTGGGAGACTAAAGAGCATCCTACTAAAGAATGAATAGGTCAACCAGGAAATTAAAGAAGAATTAAAAAATTCATGGAAACAAATGAAAATGAAAACACAACTGTTCAAAATCTTTGGGACACAACAAAGGTAGTCCTGAGAGGAAAGTATATAGCAATACAAGCCTTTCTCAAGAAACAAGAGAGGTCTCAAGTACACAACCTAACCCTACACCTAAAGGAGCTGGATAAAGAACAGCAAAGAAAGTCTAACCCAGCAGGAGAAGAGAAATAATAAAGATCAGAGCAGAAATCAATGAAATAGAAACCAAAAGAACAGTAGAACAGATCAATGAAACTAAGAGCTGGGTCTGTAAAAGAATTAATAAAATTGATAAACCTCTAGCCAGACTTATCCAAAAGAAAAGAGGAAGCACCCAAATTAATAAAATCACGAATGAAAGAGGAGAGATCACAACCAACACCAAAGAAATGCAAACAGTTGTAAGAACATATCATGAGCAAATATACACCAAAAATTTGACAATCTGGAAGAAATGGATGCATTCCTAGAGATGTATAAACTACCAAAACTGAACCAGGAAGAAATGGAAAAACTCAACAGTCCCATAACCAGCAAGGAAATTGAAGCAGTAATCAAAAACCTCCCCAAAACAAGAGCCCAGGGCCAGATGGCTTCCCACGGGAATTCTACCAAACATTTAAAGAATTAATACATATTCTCCTGAAACTGTTCCAAAAAATAGAATTGGAAGGAAAACTTCCAAACCCCTTTTATGAGGCCAGCGTTACCTTGATCCCAAAACCAGACAAAGACCTCAACAAAAAGGAGAATTACAGACCAATATCCCTGATGAACATGGATGGAAAAATTCTCACCAAAATACTAGCTGATAGGATCCAACGCACATTAAAACGATTATTCACCACGACCAAATGGGATTTATTCCCAGGCTGCAAGGTTGATTCAACATCCACAAATCTATCAATGTGATACAATACATTAATAAAAGAACAAGAACCATATGATACTCTCAATAGATGCAGAAAAAGCATTTGACAAAGTACAGCATCCTTTCTTGATCAAAACTCTTCACAGTGTAAGATAGAGGGTACATTCTTCGATATAATAAAAGCCATCTATCAAAAACCCACAGTGAGTATCATTCTCAATGGGAAAAAACTGAGAGCTTTTCTCCTAAGGTCAGGAACACAGCAGGGATGTCCACCATCACCACTGCTATTCAACATAGTACTAGAAATCCTACCCTTAGCAATCATACAACAAAAGGAAATAAAAAGCATCTGAATCTGCAAAGAAGTCAAACTCTCACTCTTTGCAGATGATATGATACCTTATGTGAAAAATCCAAAAGACTTCACTCCAAAACTGCTGGAACACATACAGGAATTCAGTAGTCTCAGGATAAAAAAATCAATGCATAGAAATCAGTTGCATTTCTATACGCCAACAACAAGACAGAAGAAAGAGAAACTAAGGAGTTGATCTAATTTACAACTGAACTGAAAACCATAAGATACCTAGGAATAAATCTAACCAAAGAGGCAAAGAATCTGTACTCAGAAAACTACAGAGTACTCATGAAAGAAATTGAGGAAGACACAAAGAAATAGAAAAACGTTCCATGCTCATGGCTTAGAAGAAGGAATATTGTGAAAATGTCTATGCTACCCAGAGCAATCTACACATTTAAATCAATACCTATCAAAATTCCACCAACTTTTCTCAAAGATGTGGAACAAATAATCCTAAAATTCCTATGGAACCAGAAAAGACCCTGAATGACCAGAGGAATGATGAAAAAGAAAATGAAAGCTGGCGACATCACAATTCCAGACTTCAGGCTCTATTACAAAGCTGTAATCATCAAGACAGTATGGTACTGGCACAAAAATAGGCACATAGATCAATGGAACAGAATAGAGAGCCCAGAAATGGGCCCTCAACTCTATGGTCAACTAATCTTCGACAAAGCAGGAATGAATCTCCAGTGGAAAAAAGACAGTCTCTTCAACAAATGGTCTTGGGAAAATTGGACAGTCACATGCAGAAGAATGAAACTGGACCATTTCCTTACACCACACACAAAAATTGACTCAAAATGGCTGAAGGACCTCAATGTGAGACAGGAATCCATCACAGTCCTTGAGGAGAATACAGGCAGCAACCTCTTTGACTTCAACCACAACAACTTCTTCCTAGAAACATCACCAAAGGCAAGGGAAGCAAGGGAAAAAGTGAACTATTGGTTCTTCGTCAAGATCAAAAGCTTTTGCACAGAAAAGGAAACAGGCAACAAAACCAAAAGACAACCGACAGAATGAGAGAATATATTTGCAAATGACATATCAGATAAAGGGCTAGTATCCAAAATCTATAAAGAACTTATCACACTTAACACCCAAAAAACAAATAATCCAATCAAGAAGTGGGCAGAAGACATGAACAGACATTTTGGCAAAGAAGACATGCAAATGACCAACAGACAAATGAAAAAGTGCTCAACATCACCCAGCATTGAGGAAATACAAATCAAAACCACAGTGAGATACCACCTCACACCAGTAAGAATGACTAAAATTAACCAGTCAGGAAACGACGGGTGTTGTTGAGGATGCAGAGAAAGGGGAACCCTCCTACACTGTTAGTGGGAATGCAAGCTGGTTCAGTCACTCCAGAAAACAATATGGAGGTTCCTCAAAAAGTTGAAAATAGAGCTACCCTATGACCCTGCCATCGCACTACTGGGTATTTACCCTAAAGATACGAATGTAGGGTGCCTGGGTGGCTCAGTGGGTTAAAGCCTCTGCTTTCAGCTCAGGTCATGATCTCAGGGTCCTGGGATTGAGGCCCACATCGGGTTCCCTGCTTGGCAGGGAGCCTGCTTCCTCCTCTCTCTCTGCCTGCCTCTCAGCCTACTTATTATCTCTCTCTGTGTGTCAAATAAATAAATAAAATCTTTTAAAAAAAGATGCAAATGTAGTGATCTGAAGGGGCATGTGCACCTGAATGTTTATAGCAGCAATGTCCACAATAGCCAAACTATGGAAAGAGCCTAGATGTCCATCAACAGATGAATAGATAAAGAAGATGTGAGATACACACACACATGGTGGAATATTATGCAGCCATCAAAAAACCAAAATATTGCCATTTGTAATGACGTGGATGGAACTAGACTTTATTATGCTAAAGGAAGTAAGTCAATCAGAGAAAGACAATTATCATATGATCTCACTGATATGAGGAATTTGAGAAACAAAACAGAGGATCATAGTGGAAGAGGGGAAAGATGAAACAAGATGAAACCAGAGAGGGAGACAAACCAAAAGAGACTCTTAATCTCAGGAAACAAACTGAGGGCTGCTGGACGGGAGAGGTTGGGAGGAATGGGGTGGCTGGGTGATGGACATTAGGGAGGGTATGTGCTATGGTGAGTGCTGTGAATTGTGTAAGACTGATGTATCACAGACCTGTACCCCTGAAACAAATAATACATTATATGTTAATTAAAAATAAATAAAAAGTGTAATAACAGACCAAACCCTTTAATAGATACAACAGTTGATAACTTCTAATTGAGAGAAAACTCCTATTTTGGCTAAGCTTAAACAGCTACTGTTTAGAAGTCTCATAAATGCCTATGTATTTAAACATTTTTTACAAATTGGAAATCTTCAGTTTTCTTTTAGAAAAGTGGACAGTGGTAAGAGTAAGGAGAAGCAGATAGAGGAGAATAATGAGACTAGGTAAATTTGATAATGCTATGCATTTAGAACATAATTTTGGTCACGTTACCAGAGCCTGTTTGCTATTAAATAAGCCTGTTGTAAGAATCAATGAAACCTCTGTAAACAAATGCAGTTTTAACAAAACATAGGAAGAGGAGGCAAGATGGTAGAAGAGTAGGGGATCTCGTTTCATCTGGTCCCTTGAATTTAGCTAGATAACTATCAAACATTCTGAACACAAATCAGCCTGAGATGTAAGAAAAAAAATATCAGGAAATCTAAAAGTAGAAGAGCAACTGCTTTATGCAAGGTAGGAGTTGTGGAGAAGTGAATCTGAGGGGAGATATTGGAAGATAAATAGGAAGAGGGAGCCTCCTAAGCTAGCTACCAGAAAGTGATATAGCCCTGGAGGGAAAAACTAAAACCCTTTGAAATCTGCTCCAGTGAGAGTCATTCCTATCTGAAAGGGGCTCAGGGGATGAAACAAGCAGAATTCTAGGTGGGTCAGTATGGCGTTAAGATTCCAGAAGTCAGAGACCTAATGGGGGTGTCTGAGCCAGTAGAGTACCCAAGCAATGGAGCAGGGAAACTGGTTATAGTCACTGAGCCCAGGAGGGAACTCTCAGCTCAGGCAGTATAAATTGTGACCTGGACCGATCAGGTGACTGCTCTCTGTCTGGGCACCCAGCAGTATACTGGAACACATGGACCATCCACCATCCCACAGGAGTGGCCAAGCAGTATGCACACAATTGTGTAACCATTCTCAGCACCAGGGCCCTACAAAGGGCAATAATGCAGGACCCTCGGATGCCTACCCCCCACCACCACAGGAAGATCACTGTGGACACGCACCACAGGAGTCTGAGGAGTTTGGCACACACGAGAGTGAAAACCGTTTTTCCCAAAGGGTTTACTGAAGAGGCGGGACTTCGAACCTTCACCTCTAGGGCTGGAGATCAGGGCACAGCCATTTTTATTTTGATCCTCTAAAGAGAAGTGGAAAGCCTTCAGAGAACAAAAGCCACATAGGATCAGCTTATGCTGAACCCAGCCCCCTGGCAAGGAGTGGTGCAATTCCACTGGGCAAAGACACCTGAGAAGCAGCATAGCAGGCCCCTCACCCAGAAGACCAACTGGAGGAATAGGTGCACGAGTTTACAGATCTCACAAGACTGTAAAACCCTCGTGCTAGAGGAAAATATTATATAGAACTCAAGGATATTGCTCACGATTCACTTATCTTTCAGTCTAAATTTTTCCATTTCTTTTTTTTTCTTTTTTAACTCGTTTCTAATTTTGTTGACTCTTTGTTTTTAAGTCACTTTTTAACTTTTTAACTTTTTAACATCTACATTTTATAGATATATGCTTCATTTTTGGCCTTTTTCACTTTATTCAATTTTATTATATGTATATATATATATGTTTTCTTTCTTTGCAATTTTGGGATATAGTGTCTTCTAAAACACATATCAAAATTCACTCAGGAACAAATGGGTCACCCTGTTTTGTCCACCCTGTGAGATTATATTCTCTCTCCCCCCTTTTCTTGTTTTGTTTTGCTTTCTTTTGACTTCTTTTTGTTTGCTTTTCTGTTTTGGTTTCTGACCTCTTCGGATTTCTCTAGTGTGCATTTTACTTGGGTCGCGGTTGATATTTTTTATTCTGCTCACTTGCTTTTCCATTCTTCTCTGGGAAAAATGACTAGAAGGAAAAATTCACAACAAAAGAATGAACTAGAGGTAATGTTCTCTGCCACAGACCTAATTGATATGAATATAAGTAAGATGTCAGATATGGGATTCAGGATAACAATTATAGAGATAATAACCGGGCTTGAAAAAAAAACATAAAAGACACTAGAGCTCTCTTAATGTAGAAATGAGATTTAATCAGGCAGAAATTAAAAATGCTATATAACTGAGATGCTGTCTAAATTGGATGCTATAACAGCCAGGGTGAATGAGGCAGAAGAGATAGCAAATGATGCAGAAGACAGGTTGATGGAAAGGAAGGAAGTGAGGCAGAGAGAAAAACAACTAATAGCCCATGAAGAGAGGTTTCAAGAAATCAGTGATGCCGGGCGCCTGGGTGGCTCAGTGGGTTAAAGCTGCTGCCTTCTGCTCAGGTCATGATCTCAGGGTCCTGGGATCGAGGCCCACATCGGGCTCTCTGCTCAGCGGGGAGCCTGCTTCCTCCTCTCTCTGCCTGCCTCTCTGTCTACTTGTAATCTCTCTCTCTGTGTCAAATGAATAAATAAAATCTTTAAAAAAAAAAAAAAAAAAAAAAAAAAAAAAAAAAAAAGAAATCAGTGATGCCATGAAATGTAGCAACGTCAGAATTATTGGGGTGCCCGAGAGTGAAGAGAGAGAGGTAGAGAGGGCCAGAAGGTATATTTGAGCAAATCAGAGCTGAGAACTTCACTAATCTGGGGAAGCAAAAAAGAATTCATGTCCAAGAGCTAGAGAGGACCCCCCAAAAATCAATAAAAATAGGTCAACACCCCAATATATAATAGTGAAGCTTGCAAGTTTCAGAGATAAAGAGAATATCTTAAAAGCAGCTCAAGACATGAGGCTCCTAACCTACAGAGGGAGGAACTCAGACTAGCGTCAGACCTATCCATATCAACCTGGCAGGCCAGAAAGGGCTGGCATGGTATGTTCAGGGTATGAAATGAGAATAAGATGCAGCCAAATATACCTTATCTAACAATGCTATCATTTAGAATGGAAGAAGAGATTAAGAGCTTCCAGGAGACACAGAAACGGAAAGACTATGTAACCACCAAGCCAGCACTGAAAGAAATATTAAGGGGGATTCTATAAGTGAAGAGAGAGCCCAAGAGTAACATAGACCAGGAAGAAATAGAAGCAATCTACAGAAACAAGGATTTTACAGACAATACAACAGCACTAAATTCATATCTTTCAATAGTTACTCTGAGTGTAAATGCACAAAATGCTCTAATCAAAAGACATAGGGTATCAGATTGGATAGAAAAGCAGGACCCATCCATATGCTGTCTACAAGAGTCTCATTTTAGACCTAAAGACACATCCAGACTGAAAGTGAGGGGGTGGAGAACAATTTACCATGCTAATGGACCTCAAAAGAAAGCTGGGGTAGCAATCTTCATATCAAACAGATTATATTTTAAACCAGAGACTATAGTAAGAGATGTAGAAGGACAGTATACCATACTTAAAGGGTCTATCCAAAAAGAAGATATAGCAACTGTAAATATTTATGCCCCAACAGGGGAGCAGTCAATTATATTAACCAATTAATAACCAAAGTAAAGAAATACATTGATAATAATACATTAATAGTAGAGGACTTTAACACCCCACTCACAGCAATGGACAGATCATCTAGACAGAAGATCAACAAAGAAATGAGGGCTTTGAATGATGCATTGGACCAGAAGGACTTCGTAGATATATCCAGAACATTCCATCCTAAAAAAACAGAATACTCATTCTTTTCGAGCGCACATGGAACATTCTCAAGAACAGATCACATACTGGGTCACAAATCAGGTTGACAAAAATTAGGTCTCAATCAATACCAAAAGATGGGGATTATTCCCCGAATATTTTCAGACCGCAATGCTTTGAAACTTGAACTCAGTCACAAGAGGAAATATGGGAGTCACTCAAACACTTGGAGGTTAAAGAGCATCCTACTAAAGAATTAATGTGTCAATCAGAAAATTAATGAAGAATTTTAAAAACTCATGGAAACTAACGAGAATGAAAACACATCAGTTCAAAACCTTTGGGATACACAAAGGTGGTCCTAAGAGGGAAGTACATTGCAATACAAGCCTCTCTCAAATAATTAGAAAAAATCTCAAATACACAAGCTAGTCTTACACCTAAAGGACCTGGAGAAAGAACAGCAAATAAAGCCTAAGCCAAGCAGGAGAAGAGAAATAAGAAAGATTAGAGCAGAAATCAATGTAATAGAAACCAGAAGAACAATAGAACAGATCAATGAAATTAGAAGCTGGTTCTGTGAAAGAATGAATAAGGTCAATAAACCTCTAGTCACACTTATCCAAAAGAAAAGAGAAAGGACCTAAGTTAATAAAATCATGAATGGCAGGGTAGAGATCATGACCAACACCAAGGAAACACTGATAACTTTAAGAACATATTATGAGAAACTATATGCCAGCAAATTAGGCAATCTGGAAGAAATGAATACATTCCTGGAAACGTATAAACTACCAAAACCAAAACAGGAAGAAATAGAAAATCTGAACAGACCAATAACCAGTTAGGAGATTGAAGCAGAAATCAAAAAACTCCCCCCAAAAAAAGAGTCTAGGCTTCTCAGGGGAATTCTACCAAACATTTAAAGAAGAATTAATACCTATTCTCATGAAACTGTTCCAAAAAATAGAAATGGAAGGAAAACTTCCAGACTCATTCTATGAGGCCAGCATTACCTTGATCCCAAAACCAGACAAGGCCCCCACCAAAAAGGAGAATTACAGACCAATATCCCTGATGAACATGGATGCCTACATACTCACGAATATATGAGCCAATAGGATCCAACAGTACATGAAAAAGATTATTCAGTATGACCAAGTGGGATTTATTCCTGGGCTGCAAGGGTGGTTCAACTTTCACAAATCAACCAAAGTGATAGAGCACATTAACAGAAGAAATGACAAGAACTATATGATCCTCTCAATATATGTAGAAACAGCATTTGACAAAATAAAACATCCTTTCTTGATTAAAACTCTTCAAAGTGTAGGGATAGAGGGAACATACCTCAATATCATAAAAGCCATCTATGAAAAGTCCACAGCAAATATCATTCTCAATGGGGAAAAATTGGAAGATTTTCTCCCAAAGACAGGAACACAACAGGGATGCCCTCTATCACCAGTTTTTTCAAGATAGTACTAGAAGTCCTAGCCTCAGCAATCAGGCAACAAAAAGAAATAAATGGCATTCAAATTGACAAAGAAGAAGTCAAACTCTCACTCTTTGCAGTTGACATGATACTCTGTGGGAAAACCCAAAAGACTCCACCCCAAAATTTCTAGAACTCATACAGGAATTCAGCAACATGGCAGGATATAAAATCAATGCTCAGGAACCAGTCACATTTCTATACACTAACAATGTCACTGAAGAAAGAGAAATTAAGGGGAATTGATCCCATGTACTGTTGCACCAAAAACCGTAGGATACTTAGGAATAAACCTAACCAAAGAGGTGAAAGATCTATACTCTAAAAACTACAGAACACTTATGAAAGAAATTGAGAAGACACAAGGAGATGTAAAAACACTTCATATTTATGGATTGGTAGAATAAATATTGTTAAAATGTCTATGCTACCCAGAGCAATCTATACATTCAATGCTATCCCTATCAAAATACGATTGACATTTTTCACAGAGCTTGAACAAATAATCCTAAAGTTGTATGGAACCAGAAAAGACCCTGAATTGCCAAGGGAATTTTGAAAAAAGAAAACCAAAGCTGGGAGCATCACAATGTTTGTTTTCAAACTCTATTACAAGGTTGTGATCATCAAGACAGCATGGTACTAGTATAAAAACAGACACATAGATCAATGGAACAGAATAGAGATCCCAGAAATGGACCCTCAACTCTATGGTCAACTAATCTTTCACAAAGAAAGGAAGGATATCCAAAGGAAAAAAGACAATCTCTTCAATAAACTGCACTGGGAAAATTTGACAGTCACATGCAGAAGAATGAAACTGGACCATTCTCTTACACTATACACAAAGATAAACTCAAAATGGATTAAAGACCTCAATGTGAGACAATAAGCCATCAAAATCCTAGAGAGGAATACAGGTAGCAACTTCTTCGACCTCAGCTGCAGCAACCTCATGCGAGACACATCTCTAAAGGCAAGGGAAATAAAAACAAAACGAACTCTTGGGACTTCATCAAGGCAAAAAGCTTCTGCACAGCAAAGGAAACAGTCAACAAAAGTAAAAGGCAACCTACAGGATGGGAGAAGATATTTTCAAATGACATATCAGATAAAGAGCTGGTATCTGAAATCTATAAAGAACTTAACAAACTCTACACCCAAAAAACAAATAACCCAGTCAAAAAATGGGCAGAAGACCTGAACAGACATTTCTCTAAAGAAGGCATACAAATGGCCAACAGACACATGAAAAAATGTTCCACATCACTTTCATCATGGAAATACAAATCAAAACCACAAAGATATACTAACTTACACCAGTTAGAATGGTTAAAATTAACAAGAAAGGGAATAACAAATGTTGGCGAGGATGTGGAGAAAGAGGAACCATCTTACAGTCTTGGTTGGGATGAAAGCTGATACAACCCCTCTGGAAAACAATATGGAACTTCCTCAAGAAGTTAAAAATAGAGCTACCCTATGACCCAGCAATTGCACTACTAGGTATTTACCCCAAAGATACAGATGTAGTGAAATGAAGGGGCACCTGCACTCCAGTGTTTATAGCAGCAATATCCATAATAGCCAAACTGTAGATGGAGCCAAGATGTCTTTCTACAGATGAATGGATAAGGGAGATGTTGTTCATATATACAATGGAATATTACTCAGCCATCAGAAGGGATGAATACCTACCATTTACATTGACATGGATAGAACTGGAGGGTATTATGATATGAGTCAATCAGAGAAAGACAACTATCATATGGTTTCATTCATATGTGGAATATAAGAAATAGTGCAGAGGATCATACAGGAAAGGAGAGAAAACTGAATGGAAAGAAATCAGAGAGAGAGACAAACCATGAGAGACTCTTGAATCTGGAAAAAAATCTGAAGGTTGCAGAATGGGAGGTGGGTTGGGGAATGTGGCAACTGGGTAATGGTCATTAAGGAGGGTACGTGATGTGTTGAGCACTGGGTGTTACATGCAACTGATGAATCTTGAACACTACAACTGAAACTAATGATGTACTATATGTTGGCTAATTGAATCTGAACTTTAAAAAATCTGTTGAACGCAGTTTGCTAATATTTTGTTGAGAATTTTCACAACTACATTTCTCAGGGACATTAGTCTTTAGTTTTTTTGTTTTCTGTTTGTGGGATTTTTTGATAGTATCCTCATCTGACTTTGATATCAGTGTAATGCTGACTTCATAAAATTAGTTTGGGAGTGTTTGCTCCTCTCAATTTTAGGGGAAAGGTTGGAAAATAATTGATATTGATTCTTTAAATGAAGCTATCTGGTACTGACCTTTTATTTGATGGAAGGATTTTGATTTCTGATTCAATCTCCTTACTTGTTATTGGTCTACTCTAATTTTCTATTTCTTTATGATTCAGACTTGGTAGGTTATATGTGTCTAGGAATTTATCAATTTCTTCTAAGTTGTCCAATTTGTTGACATATAATTGTTCATAGTATTCTCTTACTACCCTTTGTAATGTCTGCTCTTTCACTTATAATTTTATTTGTTTGAATCCTCTCTTTTTCCTGGTAAATCAAGCAAAAGGTTTGTCAATTTTATCTTTTCAAAAAACCAGTTCTTAGTTTGGTTGATCTTTTCTATTGTTTTTCTGTTCTCAATTTCATTTATTTTTCCTCTGGTCTTTGTTACTTCCTTACTTCTGCTAACTTTGGATTTAGTTTGTTTCTGTTTTTCTAGTTCCTTGAGGTTGTTTATTTGAGATCTTTCTTTTTTTTTCAATGTAGGCATTTATCACTATAAACATTCTTCTTAGCACTGCTTTTGCTGCATCCCGTAAGTTTTGATATATTGTGTTTCTATTGTTGGTTGTTTCAAGATTTTTTTTAAATTTCTATTTTCATTTCATCTTTGACCATTGATTGTTTAGGAATGTATTTTTTAATTTCCACATATATTTGTGAATTTTCCAGTATTTCTCTTTTTATGGATTTCTATTTTTGTATCACTGTGGTTGGGAAAGATACTTGGTATGACTTTCATCTTTTTAAATTTTGTAAGATTTGTTTTGTGACCTAACATATGATCTATCCTGGAGAATGTTCCATGCATGCTTGGAAAGAATTTATGTTTTACTATTGTTGGAAAGAATGTTTTGTGTGTCTGTTATTTGGTCTAAAATATAGTTTAAGTCCAATTTTTAAATTATTTTTCTCTCTGGTTGATCTATTCACTTTTGAAATTGGAGTACTGAAATCCCTACTATTATTGTGTTGTTGTTTATTACCCCCTTCAGATCTGCTAGTAGTTGCTTAATATAGTTAAGTCTTCCAATATTGGGTGCATATATATTTACAATAATTATATACTCTTGATGATTGACCTCTTTATCTTCATCTTTGTTATTATTTAGCTATTATGACCTTTTTTTCTCTTGTTACAATTTTTTACTTAAAGCCTGTTTGGTCTAAGTATAGCTATCTCTGCTTTCTTCTGTTTTCCATTTGTGTGGAATATCTTTTCCCATACCTTCACTTTGAGTCTATGTCTGTTCTTGTAGCTTAAGTGAGTCTCTTGTAGGCAATATATAGTTTGGTCTTGCTTGTTTATTTTTTTATCCATTCAGTCACTCTATGACTTTTGATCGGAAAATTTAATCCATTTTTATTAAAGTAATTATTGATAGGTAAGGACTTACTATTGACATACTATTAATTGTTTGCTGGCTGTTTTGAAGTTCCTTTGTTCTTTTTTCCTTTTGCACTATCTTCCTTTGTGAATTGATGATTTTCTATATTTGTATGTTTTGATTCCTTTCCCTTAATCTTAAAATCAGCTTAAAATTTTATAGGGTTTTGTTTTGTCATTACCCTGAGGCTTATTGGAAATATTTTATTGATCTAATGGTCTATTTAAGCCGATAAAAACCTAACATTGATTGCATATAAAAATTCTACCTTCTTACTACCCTAAATTTTGTGTTTTTTAATGTCACAATTAATGTCTTTTAATATTATGTAGCCGTTAACAAATTATTATAGCTATTCTAAACACGTTTGTCCTTTAACATTTATAATGAAGTTAATTGGTCAATATACCACCATATTACAGTATTAGAGTATTGTAAATCTGACTATATGCTTACTGTTATGAGTGTGTTGTATAATTTCTTATGTTTTCATATTACTAATTAGCATACTTTTATTTCAGCTTGAACTCCTTTTAGTATTTCCTGTTAGGCATGTCCAGTGGTGATAAACTCCTTCAGCTTTTTTGGGAGGAGGACAAAAACATGCCTTCATTTCTGAAGGACAACATTGCTGGGTAAAGTCATCTTGGTTGGCAGTTTTTCCTTTCAGCACTTTAAATATATCATCTCACTTCCTCCTGACTTGCAAGGTTTCTGCTGAGAAATCTACTGATAACTTTATAGGGGTTCCATTGTGTGAGATTTTTTTTTTCTCTTGCTGCTATTAAAATCTCTTCTGTATTTGAGTTTAGATAATTTTATTATAATGTGTCTTAGAGAAGATTGTTTTGGATTGAAATTATGGGCTAACCTATTAATTTCATGAATTTGGATGTCCAAATCTTTCTTCAGTTTTGGGAAATTCTCAGTAATTACTTCTCTAAATAAAATTTTTTCTTCTCTCCTTCTGGGACTCCACTGAAGCATAGATTGTTTCCTTTAATGGTGTCCCATAAGTCCTAGAGGATTTTTCATTCCTTTTGATCCTTATTTTTTTTTTTTGCTCCTCTGAGTGGATAATTTTAAATGATTTTGTCTTCAAGCTCATTGATTCCTTCTTCTGATTGCTCTGGTCTGATAATGAAGTTCTCTATTGAATTTTTCAGTGTAGTCATTGTATCCTCAACTCCAAAATTTCTGTTTGATTCTTCCTTATGTTTTCTTTTTGTTGGACTTCACATTTTGTTCTTGTATTGTTTCCTGATTTCATTAAATTATTTATCTGTGTTCTCTTGTAGCTCCTTGAGAACCTTTAGAAAAATTATTTTGAATTCTTTGTCAGGCAATTCATGTATCTCCATTCAGCTGTTTGTTCTTCCTTTTTGGTATGATTATTCTCAAGTTTTTTGTTCTACTGTGTTGCTGAAGTTTCTTAAGTGGCCTTCTGTAGCCTCTGTGAACTGTTTTTGTTCAAGGACTGCTACGTAATCTGTTGATATTTGTGAGAGGACAGAGGCTGGGGTCTCCTACTTGGTGACCTTATTCCTCAGCTTTAGTTTGATATTTAAAAGCTGAGTAGCCAAGGATCTTCTTCAACTTTGAATTACTTAGCTTTTGTTGCAGCAACAAACAACTACTAAATTGCAGTGGCTTACAACAACAAACAGTTCCTGTTCATCTTACATGAGGGCTAATGGTTACGTATAACTGCTGAATTTGGCTAGATTCAGGTGGCTTCATGAATCTTTTCATTTAGGGATGCTTGCTAAAGGAACTGCTCCTCTCCTGGGTACACTCTTCTCTTGTTGTAAGGCTAAAGCTAAAGGGATACAGAACCAAACCATAGAAGGATATTTAAAACTTCTGCTTTGATATAGAGGTATATTATGTCTACTATATTAGTTATCTATTGGTATCTAAGAAAGTACCAAAAACGTAGTTGCTTACAACAACATATATTTATTATCTCACATTTTCTGTGGGTCAGGATTCTGGACATGGCTTAACAAGGTTCTCTGCTTAATGGTTTCACTGGCTACTTGCTGGCTGAGAGATGAAGGCTACCTAATTGCCTGTAGGTTTCCCTCAGCTCCTAGGAGTTTCCCATAGTTCTAGATGCTGCTTGTAGTTTCAAGAGGGCTTCCTGCAGTTCAGTGCAATGTAGCAATAGGGTTGATTACTTCATGAAGTTAGCATGAAGTCTCTAAAGTGAATCTTCTAAGCAAGACTAGATCTTATATAATGTAGTTTAATCACAGAAGTGACATTTCATCACCTTTGCCATATTCTATCAGTTAGAAGTATGTCACAATTCCCAGCTACACTCAAGGGGAAGGAATTGCGCAAGGGTATGAACACCAACAGATGAGGAGTGTGGAGGCCATTCTAGAGACTGTACATCACATCTACTTAGATACTATTGACAGAAGTAAGTCACGTGGCTAGCCAATCCCAAGGACAATGGGGAAGTATACTCTGCCTATAGTGTCTGAAAGGAATAATTTTGAACACATAATACAACCCAACAAAAACTTAATTTCTGTTATTCTTAAGCTTGTGATGATGAATGATCATGTGATCACTTTGGCTGCTATTCATTAGCATAACAATGTCAATAATATGGACAAGGGAAATCATTTAGACTTATTGTTCTCTTTCTTTTTTAATAAAAGATTTTTTTCATTTTAGAGAGACAGAGAGTGTGTGTATGCATGAGTAGGGAAAGGGGCAGAGGAAGAGGAGAGAAGCAGACTCCCTGCTGAGCAGGGAGCCTGATGCAGAGCTCAGTCTCATGACTCTGAGATCATTACCTGAGCTGAAATCAAGAGTCAGATGATTATCTGACATGAACCACCCAGGCACCCCATGTTCTCTTTCTTTTTTTTTAATTTTTATTTAAATTCCAGTAGTTAACATACAGTGTTATATTAGTTTCAGGTGTACAATATAGTGATTCAACACTTCCATACAACACCCAGTGCTCATCACAGCATGGGCACTCCTTAATTCCCATCACCTATTTTACCCAACCCCCCACCCACTTCCCCTCTGGTAACCATCTATTTGTTCTCTATAGTTAAGAGTATGTTTCTTGGTTTCCCATCCTCTCTCTTTTTTTCCCCTCTTTGCTCCTTTGTTTTGTTTCTTAAATTCCACATATGAGTGAAATCACACAGCATTTGACTGACTTATTTCACTTAGCACTATATGCTCTAGCCCCATGCATGTCATTGCAAAATGGCGAGATTTCATTCTTTTTTATGGCTAAGTAATATATATATATATATATAATATATATAATAATATATATATGTGTGTGTGTGTATACACATTCTTTATACATTCTTTATACATTCATCAGTCAGTGGACACTTAGGCTATTTCCACAATTTGATTATTGTAAATAATGCTGTTATAAACATCAGAGGTTATGTATTCCTAGGTATGAATACATACCTAGGTATACATAACGCTTTTGAACTAGTGTTTTTGTATTCTGTTGGTAAATACCTAGTAGTTCAATTGCCAGGTGATAGGGTAGTTCTATTTTTAACTTTTTGACGAAACTCCGTATGATTTTCCACAGTGGCTGCACCAGTTTTCCTTCCCACCAACAGTGCAAGAGGTTCCCCCTTCTCCACATCCTTACCAGCACCTGTTGTTTCTTGTATTGCTGATTATAGCCATTCTGACAGGGGTGAGGTGATGTCTCATTGTAGCTTTGATTTGTATTTTCCTGATGATCAGTGATGTTGAGTATCTTTTCATGTGTCTGCTGGCCATCTGTATTTCTTTGGATAAATGTCTATTCATGCTTTCTGTCCATTTTTTAATTGGATTATTTGGGGGGTTTTTTGGTTATTGAGCTTGATAAGTTCTTTATAGGTTTTGAATACTAACCCTTTACCAGATATGTCATGTGAAAATATCTTCTCATTCTGTAGGTTGCCTTTTAGTTTTGTTGATTGTTTCCTACACTTTGCATAAGACTTTTATTTTAATATAGTCCCAATATTCTATTTTTGCTTTTGTTTTCCTTGCCTCAGGAGATATATCTAGAAGGAAGTTGCTATAACCAATGTCAAAGAAGTTTCTGCCTGTGTTATCTTCTAGGATTTTTATGGTTTCATGTCTCACATTTAGGTCTTTAATCCTTTTCGAATTTATTTTTGTGTTTGGTATAAAAAGGTGGTCTAGTTTCATTCTTAGAATAACAATAACAATAGTATGAACAAGAGAAGTCATTTGGACTTATTGTCACTATCGTAATATTCACTTTAAACATAGATAAGCATTCTAGATGTAACATGGAGAAAAATTATCATATGTTTTTTGTGTTTTAATTCTGTCAATCAGTTGAAGGATAAATGTTTATTATTGCAAAATCAAAATATAACAAAAATTAATTATGATTATAAGAGCTATTAATTTTATCTCCATAAAACTTAAAAGCTTTAAAATAGTTAAATAAAGAAGTAGATTGGTAGTTAATATAAATTTTGAGAGACAGCACTCTCTAGATAAACTTCGGAAGAATATTACATCAATTTTGAGCCAATAAGTCTTTAAAATTTTCAAAAAGTAAAGATCCAAGTATACTATAATTCCAAACTGTAGATTTGTTTGATATCATAACACTTATAACACTAAACAAAATAAGTATATATTTAAAATTTAGTTGTTAATTTCATTATTCTTTCAAGAAACAAATCTTATGTGGGAATTTTTCACATCTTATGAGGATGGCTTAAAACCAGTATGTCAACTTTGCTACCTCAAATTTTTCAGTGAAAAATATCCAAAATGGAGATTAATAAGCAATTTCCATGGGGAGTAACAATTCAGCTAAGACCCAAAGGAATTAGCCAGGCAGAAGTGGAGCAAAGAAGGTGGGGGAAGATTCCAGGTTGAGGAGTGGCATGTAAAAGAATGGGAAGAGGGAATACATACCAGAGGGGCTGAAGTGCTACAGGAAGGTGTATTAGTTTACAATGTTACCACAACTTAATGAATTAAAACAACACTCATTTGTTATTTCACAGTTTCTATGTGTCAAGAATCAAGGCGAAATTTAGCTGAGTTCTCTGTAAGGCTGCAATTAAGGTAATAATCAGGACTGGACTCTAATCTAGAGGCTCAACTAGGGAAGGATTCATTTCTAAGCTCACTCCAGTTGTCAGAGTTCCTTTTCTTGTGACTTTAGGAATCATGGCAGTTTGTTTCTTCTAGACCAGCAATGAAAAGAGAGAAAGACTCAGCAAATTGCCTAGGAAGATGGTCTCACATAACATAATGTAGTCACAGGTGATATCTTTTTTTTTTTTTTTTTTTTTTTTTTTTTTTTTAATTTTTTTTTTTTTTTTTTTAACAGAGGAAGAAGGAATTAATTTTTTAAGAAAGATTTATTTCTTTATTTTAGAGAGAAAGAGCCAGGGCAGAGTGTGGGGAAGGATAGAGGGAAAGGAAGAGAAAAATCTTACAGAGACTCTGCATTGAGCATGGAGGTGGAGTCCCACATGGGGCTCAATCTCGTAACCCTGACATTAAGACCTAAGCTGAAACCAAGAGTCAGAGGCTTAACCCACTGCACCACCCAGGCACCCCTAGGCCTATTTGTTNTGATATCTTATCACCTTTGCCATATTCTATTGGCTAGAAGCAAGCCATAGTTCTTATTCACATTCAAGAAGAGGAGATTACACAAAGGTGTGAATACCACGGGATGGGGATATAATGGGACACCTCAAAATCTGTCCCTCACGGAGGGACATGGTGGTTCCAGGTAGGTGGTAGAGGTTCACTTAATCCACAGTTTGGCCAAATGCTGCTTGGACAAGTATCAAAACCAATATTCAGCCAAAGCTAAGACCAAATCCAAAAACTCTCATTGTATATTCAAATTCTGATATACAAGAATAAATAGGAAATTATATCAAAATATTAGTCATAATAAAATTATTAAAATGCTAACAGTCATTTTTTAAAGTTTATCATATTATAATGATAATTATAGGAACAAAATTTCCTAACACTGTCACACTGTCAACCATACTGTTGACCTCTCCTTTATAGCATTTTTATAGCTACAACTTTACATGTATTTGTATGACTAGTTGATTAATGTTTGAATCTTATGCTAGACTGTAATCTCCAGAAGAGCAAGAGCCTATGTTCAGTTTTGCTCGTAATAGTACATTTGATGGAATAGGATATTTAGTTCCCACATCCTCTTTGCTCCCACCTATCCTCATCTCTCATGAGAAGGGAGAATGTTATCATCATAAAAATGTATCAAAGTTATTCTATCAGAGGTGATCAGTAAATAGCAAGAGAAGGCTTTATGAACAAAGAAGTTCACTTTAAAATTTTTAATAATTGTGCAAATTTGGAAGCAACCTAAATGTCCAACAGTAGGGGAATTGTTAATTATACTGTGGTAATTCTAATCCATGAAGGAAGAATATATACCATTCCTTCCTCTGGTAGGTAGTTACCCTTTCCCAGAGACAGAATACAAACCAGACTGCTGCCCAAGCAGTATCACCTGCACTTCCTAATAATAGTGTATCAAATAAACTAATGTATTTTGGAATTATCTAGATCTAGGTTCAAACTTTAATTCTATCAGTCTTGGATGGCCAAAATGGAAGTCTGCCTATCCTGAACGAGGTTTGTCTAAAGCAGTTTTCAAACGGTGGTCCTTGAAGCAACAACAGCAGGATCACCTCGGAACATGTTAGAAATGCAACTTTTTGAGTCTCAACCTAGACTTACTGAATCAGAATAAATGGGGATGAAATCCAACACTCTGTTCTAACAAGGCCTCACACTCACATATGAGACTCCAAATTCAAGTCACATCTATTTTACTACTCAAGTATGAGACCCCAAATTCAAGTCACATCTATTTTACCGACGTCCCATCTTGGTTATTTTGGTTTACAACCACAAGGTGGCAACCTTTGTCTAAAGTCCTATGAGTTGACCAATGGTTCAATAAATATAGTTGGTCTAGTTACCTAACTGTCCAAAACGTAGTAGGTAGTAATGTCATATAGGGATGTGAGAGAGAAGTGGGAAATGGGAGAGTAAGAAAAGAGATGGAATGAGAAACAGGGATAGAGGGGGATTTATCCCTGCTTTGAACTTAGCAAGTTAGCTAGGGTGAGGGAGTAGGAGTGATGGTGCTGTGGTACTGGTATCAGGTAGTTTACCACCTAATAATTCAGCTCATTCTGGGTATAAAACAATGTTGGAGAGTTTGGGAGCAACCAATTTCATCTATACTTTTCATCGTTATAATCCCTAGACACCACCCAAAGGCAAGCACCTCCCTGCACCACTACCTGCCCTCTTCCTACCCTCCAACTCCAATCATAAACTCCTTAACCAATTCTCTTCCTCTTATTGATTTCCTACTTTTAAAACCTTTTAAAACCTCTCCCTAAACCCTGTTGCACAGTAAAGCAAGCTCAGTCCATGGAAATATACTGAAATATTGTTGTTACACCTCTTCATTGATCATTCCTTAACTGAGACCTAGTACTCCCTCTGAAGATTTTACTTTCCATACAACCTCCTCTAGTGAAATCTGTTTATTTTTTTATTATTCTTAAATTATAGAGATTGGCAAAGAAGGTAGAGGATGGGAAAACCAAAAATAGGAGTCTTGAGAGAAGACACAATTTCTCATCTCTGGCAACAGGATCCATGCAGACATGACTCCCAGCACCTTAGCTTCTCAATTCTGTTGAATGTCTCAATTTTATTTCACTTCAGCCATGTTACCCTTGATCACACAGTGGGTGTTTTCAATATCTAGAGGAAATCCACATTGGAAATCTTTTTTTGAGTCATTTATCTTTTCTTCTTTCCTGCTTTCTATAGGATAAATGGAATTTTCTTCTTCTGGATTAAGTTACACATGCTATTCTTGTTCTTACTGTGGTTTCCTCTATCGACCATGTTTATTTAACTCTGTCAATTTATCAATATTTATGTTTTTCTCTTAACAATGTAGTGATTTGAAATGTTCTTATGTCCTTTGGATCCCATCACACCTTCCCTGATAATATTTAAAAATTTAGTTCTGGGTTACTCCATAGTAAGATTTTTCTTTTTTGCTGCCCAGTATTTTTTTTAAAGATTTTATTTATTTATATGAAATAGAATGAGAGAGAGAGAGGGCACAAGCAGGGGGAGCAGCAGGCAGAGAGAGAAGCAGACTCCTTGCCAAGCGGGGAGCCCAATGTGGGGCTTGATCCCAGGACTCTGGGATCATGAACTGAGCTGAAGGCAGATGCTTAACCAGCTGAGCCCCTCAGGCCCCCCTGCCCAGTATTTCTTTAACTTTTCACATCAGCAATAAATTATACCATGATATTTAATCATTCTTACTTCCATATCTCTTGCAGCATCTTTTTTCTCTTCTCACCTGAAGACCTCTTCCAAAACTGTCTTCAACAAGGATCTTTGTGGGCAAGTAGGTATGTCAAACTTTCTGAGACAACATATGTCCCAGGATATTTTTATTATTTTATTACATTTAAATGAAAAATGGATGAATTTAAAATTATAATTTCAAAGTTCATTTAAACTTTATAGGTCCAATCTTTAAAATATTACTCAGTTGTCTTCTTGTATTCAAATTTGCTAATAAGAAATATTATCAATTTAATTCTTTCCTTTGTAGAGAATTTTATTTTTCTATCTGGGAGCCTTGAGAAGACTTTGATATTCTTAAATTTTATTATAATGTGTGCATATGTGTGTTTGTAGATACATATATATATATATAGGTCTTATCTCTCCTAGTCTGTGTCAGCCACAATGTGTTTGAGGAATGGGGAGAAAAGAGCACTAATTACCCTAGAACCTATTGATCATTCTCATTTACTGCCTCTCCATAGGCAAATACTATTATCAAGTTTTCATCTTGAAACTTTTTGAAAGAAGCAGTACTGTGAGGAGACAATGGCCCAGATTATAATCTACCAGCCTTGGAGATCTAAAAGGGATGGAAGAGTGAATATCCAATGAGGTAGTCTCCATCTATTTTAAACAACCTCCCACTCAACCAAGCAGAGTTTTTGCTGCCCTGATATACTCTAATATATCCACAGACACTGGTAACTGTGGTTTAGGATGCTTCCACTGACTTCTGTAGTGAAGGGGTTGATAATGTAGGTACTGTGACAGCTAGAGGAAGTATAAGAGCAAAATTCAAAAGCTTTCCTTAAATGTATCCTCTCACTGTTACCCCTAATTACTCCCTATTCCAGGATGTTAAAGAAAACCACACAGCCTGTTGAAGCCACCACAAACAGATGGCATCTTTTCTCACCTGGGCCCTTAGCATCACTCAGCTATTTCTTTACTTGTCAGCTTTCTCTTCTATTTGTTCAGTACCTATTCAAATCTCCACCATACTCATCAAGCCCCTCCAAACCCTCTTCTTTTCAGCAATGGACCAAGAAATAGCACTCTGCCCATCTCTAGAGGTAATTTCTCATATGAGAATGGCCATTCTAGAACACAACATAGAACACAGTGAAAATTATATCTCTAGTTGTGCTAGACTGCAGCCCTGTAAGGACTTTGAGTCCTACTTCAAAGAAAATGAAGACAATGAAATGACAAGAAAAGAAAATCACAGGCCTAGCTTTTCAAGAGATTCCTAGATGAAAGAAAACTAAGAGAATTTTCCACAAGTAGACCTATGCTCTGTCTAATGGAAGTTCTTGAAACATAAAATAAATGGTAAAAAAGGAAACCCGAAACATCAAGAAGAAAGAACAATTACAGGGAAATGCAATAGACTTTCCTTCTCTTGCGTTTTCTAAATAATGTTTTATTAGAATATTGTCTGGTGTGATTCTTAAGGTATACAGAGGAAATATTTGATAAAATTATATTATAAATGGGGAAGGTATAGGAATTTAAAAGGAAATAGTTTCTTTTCTTTTCTTTTATTATGTTATGTTAGTCACCATACGGTACATCATTAGTTTTTGATGTGTGTTCCATGATTCATTGTTTGTGTAAAACACCCAGCGCTGCATGCAATATGTGCCCTCCTTAATAGCCACCATTGGACTAACCCAACCCCCATCTCCCTCCCCTCTGAAACCCTCAGTTTGTTTCCCATCGTCCATAATCTCTCATGGCTTATCTTCCCCTCTGATTCCCCCCTTCATTTTTCCCTTCCTTCATAATGTCCTCTATGCTATTCCTTATGTTCCACATATAAGTGAAACCATATAATAATTGTCTTTCTCTGCATCTCATCTCTTTCCACAGTTTGGCTATAGTGGACATTACTGCTATTAACATTGGGATGCATGTGGCCCTTCTTTTCACTACATCTGTATCTTTGGGGTAAATACCCAGTAGTGCAATTGCTGGGTTATAGGGTAGCTTTATTTTTAATTTTTTGAGGAACATCCATGGTGTTCTCTGAAGTGGCTGTACCAACTTGCATTCCCACCAACAGTGTAAGATGGTTCCCCTTTCTCCACATCCTCTCCAACATTTGTTGTTTATTGCCTTGTCAATTTTTGCCATTCTAACTGGTGTAAGGTGGTATCTCAATGTGGTTTTGATTTTAATTTCCCTGATGGCTAATGATGTTGAACATTTTTTCATGTGTCTGTTAGCCATTCGTATGTCTTCTTTGGAGGAGTGTCTGTTCATGTATTCTGCCCATTTTTTGACTTGATTATTTGCTTTTGGGTGTTGAGTTTGAGAAGTTCTTTATAGATCTTGAATACTAGCCCTTATCTGTAGTGTCATTCAACTAATAAAATGTCTATACAACATACAGACTTTGATAAGTTATGTATGTATAATGTAATACCTACATAAATCACTAAAAAATTCTATATAAAGAGATGTACCTAAAAAATACTAGATAAATCAAATTGGATTCTAAAAAATCTTGACATAACCCACAAGAAAGTAGGAAAAAGAAAGCAGAAACAAAGAGCAGAGGGAACAAACAGAACACACACACAAACACAAAATGAAGGACTTAAGCCTTAACATATCAGTAGTTACATTAAATGTAAATAGTCTAGGGACTTTCATCCACAAGGTGGCATAGACTCATCTTTCAATAAAGTGCATCTATAGCTATAATCATACTTATAAAAGAGTGAATACTTTTAAGACCACGAAAAAGACAAGCATCCTTATTTTTGCCACTACTATTTAACATTTAACATCTTATTGGAAGTCCTAACTAGTGTAATAATGTAAGAAAAAGAAATAAAAGGCATACTGAATGTAAAAAAAAGAAGAAATAAAACTAAACTCCTATGTAATCATTAGAAAAACATCAGACAAATCCCAATTGAGGAACACTCTATAAAATATGTGACCAATACTCCTCAAAATGGACAAGATCAACAAAAATAAGAAAAATTTAAGAAACTATCACAACCGGGAGATACTTATGGAGACATGATGACTGAATAAAATGTATACTAGGTGGTATCCTGGGATGAAAGGAGACATTAGACAAAAACTAGGGAAATCTAAATAAAGTAAGGATTTTACTTAATAGTAATATGTAACTATTAGGTCATTAATTGTGACAAATGTACCTTATTAATGTAAGATGTTAATCATAGAGGAAACTGGGTGTGGAAGATATGGGAACTCTCTGTAATACCTTGGCAACTTTTCTATAAAGGTCCTTGGCAAAGTGAAAAAAAAACTTAATACCAATAGTCATTAGGGAAATGAAAATTAAAACCACATTAAAATACCACTCTATACCTATCAGAATGGGCAATTTTAAAAACTCATAATACCAAGTAGTTCAAGCCTACAGATAAACTGGAACTCTTATACATTCTTAGAGTAAAAAGGTGATACAGGTATTTTGAAAAACACTTTGGCAATTTCTTTTAAAGTAAAACATTCACTTACCACATGGCCCAGCAATTCCACTTCTGGATAATTGCCTAAGTGAAATGAAGACTTATGTTCACATAAAAATCTCTATACAAATGTTTATTGCAGCTTTATTATTAATTGCCAAAAACTGAAAATTACCCAACTATCTCTCAAATGTTTAACGGATAATCAAACAGTGGTACATCCATATAATGGAATATAACTCACCAATAAAAAAGAAGAAACTATTGATGCATAAAAGGAACTAGATTTAAAAGGTTACATATAATGCTGTGAAAAAGTCATGACTGTAGGAATGGAAAATGGATTACTTAGTGATAGAGGTTAAATGTTGGGGAGGAAGGTTTAACTACAAAGAAGAGGCTCAAGGATATTTTGAGGGGTGATGGAATTGTTCTGTATTTTCATTGTGGTGGTGGTTAGACACTATATATTTATCAAAACTCATGGAAATGTATACCAAAAATAGTAAATTTTACTGTATATACATTAAAAAATAAAACTCCAAATTCAATTACATTTCTATATCCCATCAACAAAGAGTTAGAAAACAAAATTCTTAGAAGATATCCTTATGACAGCATCAAAAAATACTGAAGACATAGCAGCCAACCTAACAAATGATGTGTGATAACACTTGAGGGAAAATTATGAAAATTAATTGGGAGGTATTGTTATGGAACTGAATGTGTTCCCCCAAAATTTATATGTTGGAATCTAATCCCTAATGTGATGGAATTAGGAGGTGGGGCCTTTGGGAAATGGTAAGATCATGAGGGTGGAGCTTTCATGAATGGGATTAGTATCCTTATAAAAGAAGTCCCAGAGAGCTTTCTTGTCCCTTCTGCCATGTGAAAACACAGAGAGAGGACAGCTGCCTATGAACCAGGAAATGATATCTCACTAGACACTGAATCTGTTAGAGTCTTGATTTGGTCTTCCTAGACATCATAACTATGAGAAATAAATTTCTGTTGTTTATAAGCCACACAGCCTAGGCTATTCTATTATGGCAGCCCCAATAGACCAAGACAGTCATAATGAAAATCCTTATGAAGGAGAGATACAGCATATTCATTAACTGCATCACCTGTAAAGATGTCATTTCTCCCCAAATTGATCTATAGATGCACTGAAATCCCAATAAGAATCCCAACAGGATTTTTGGTGGGTGTATTTGAGATATTGACACCCTGATTCTAAAGTATATGTGGAAATATAAAGGAACAAAAGTATCCAAAGCACTATTAATGTAGAAGAAAGAAGTGGGAAGGCTTGCTTTACCGGATACCAAGACTTAGTATAGAGCTATTGTCATTAAGATAGTGAGGTACTGGCACAAGTATAGGCAAATAAACCAATCAAACCAGTGAGACACACTAGAACACACAAAGCACTCTTACATATGTGGACCCTTGTTTTATGACAAAATGGCACTGCACATGGCATCTACATGGTGATGAAGAAAGTTGTGTTTTGTTTTGTTTTGTTTTTAATAAATGGTGCTGGAGCAATGAGGTATTCATATAGGATACAAAATCAGATGGAAACCTATTTCACACTAAAACTAAGTTGATTAAAAACCTAAAAGCAAGTAGAAAAACTAGAAAGCTTTCAAAAATTTTACAGGAGAGTATTCATACACTTGGAATGGGGAGAAAATATTTGCAAAACATATAATCCATAAAGGACTTGTATTCAGAAAATAGATGATAGGTAGGTAGATAGATAGATAGATAGATGATAGATAGATAGATAGATAGATAGATGATAGATAGAAGATAGATGATTGATAGATGATAGATAGAAAGAAATTTCCTACACATCAATAGGAGACAGACATTCCAATAGAAAAATGAAAGACTTGAAAAGTCACTTCATGAAGGAGGAAATCCAAAAGATCAATAAACATAAAAGGATATGCATCTATATTAAAATTTAAAAGTATAACAAATGCCAAATATAGGAAAGGATGTGGATCAAAAATAACTTTCATATACTGTTGGTGGGAATGTAATTTGGCACAAGCATTTTGTAAAACAGTTTGGCATTACCAATTAAAATAGAAGATATACTTACACTATAATCAAAAAGGTTTATCCTGGGTAATAAATGGAACAGAAATGTGTGAAAATACACAAAAATGATATGTAGCTTTACTCACACAATCAAAAACTAGATACAATCTTAATTTCTTTCAATGTGGATGAAGTTTTCTGTATTCATATAATAAACTACTACTTAGCTAAGAAAATAAAAATATTACAGTACACAAAACAACATGGATAAATTTCACAAATGTAATCTTGCACAAGACAAGTCAGACACAAAAGAAGACAGCATATACTACTCCAATCATATAAATTTCAAAACAAAATTTAACTGTAGTGCTTAGGTATACACACATAAGTGCTAGAGGTATAAAGAAGTGCTAGGAAGTGACTACCACAAAAGTCACATCATATTTTTCTTTTAGCAGGATAGAGGGATGTGCAATAAAAAAGGGATACAGGTATGAGACCCTTCCTGGGTGCTGACATTGTTTTATTTCTTATTCTGAGTGATGGTTACACATGTGTATTCACTTTGTAATCATTCATTGAGCTATATGATTTATGCACTCTATGATACTTATATTTCATTATTTTAAAATGTTTGGAAAGAAAAATTTTTATCTGATATAAACTCTCACAGCTTGCCACTCCCTTACTGGTAAATGCATCCACATCTACACCCACCTTTGCCTTTTCTGCTCTAGCCTCAAGGATAAGACATCTCCTCTGTGTCTTCTGTGTCCTTTCACCACTAATTACTCCTGTTTATCCAGCATCTTCAACCACCTCCATTCCACTGCTTCATTCTGTAAATACCCTACAACAATCTAGTATGCCCTACCTTTTTTTCTCTTCTTCTTTTTGCCCTTCCACCTCTCTCCTCCCTTCACAATCATTAAAAGGTTAATTTACACACACACACACACACACATTCATTTTTCATTTCTCAGTTAGAATCTGGTTTCCACACTTCATCTCACTGCCCCAATATAAGTCCAACAATGATATCCTTCCTAATTGTCAAGTCCAATAGCTAAGTTTCAGGTGTCATCTTTTTGGCCCTTTATATTATATTTGGTAAGTTTTCAAGTTTCTTTAAATCTTCTCCTTTGGCTTCCAAAACACACTCTTTCCTGTTTCCTTTTGCTTCTATTACTACTACTACTAAGAAGAAATATATTTTATAGCTAACAATTATATACATATATATATATTCTACATCTATCTATCTATATATGTGTGTGTGTGTGTGTGTGTGTGTGTGTATTCTACATCCTAGGTAACATTCTAACCATTTACATATAATAAATTGCTTAATATTCATACAATGTTATACAATAGATACTATTGCCAGCGTATTTAGAAATAATGAAAGCACCTAAGGTCACTAAACTAAGTGGCAGAGGTGGCAGAGGTGGAATTCAAATCTAGGCAGTCTGGATCTAAAATCTGTTCCTGGGTGGGAGGGTAGGGATAGGGTGGATGGGTTATGGACACTGGGGAGGGTTTGTGCTGTGAAAAGTGTAAGCCTGGTGATTCACAGACCTGTACCCCTGGAGCAAATTTTTAAAAAAAAAGTAAAAAATAAAAATAAAATCTGTTCCTTTAATTTCTACTGCTCTTGCCTACACAGTCACCATCAAGGGCTTTCTTTCTACTATTTTTTAACTGTTGGCATTTCCTGGAATTTACCCTTTACCCTTTGTTCTTTAGATAATCTTGTCCACTCTCATTATTTTAAAAGACTATCTATATACCAATGATTCCCAAATCCATACTTACCACTCTGACTTCTCTGCTAAGTTCAGGACTGGTTTCATGGGCGTGAAATCTGTGCTGACTCACAGGGCCCCATGTTTAGAAAAGGCCTTGCGCTTGGTTTAATGCTCTGATGTCACTGCCTTGAAATTCTTTTTTAAGATTTTATTTATTTATCTGACAGAGAGAGAGAGAGACAGAGAGAGAGGGAACACAAGCAGGGGGAGTAGAAGAGGGAGAAGCAGGCTTCCCGCTGAGCAGGGAGCCTGATGTGGGGCTCCATCCCAGGACCCTGGGATCATGACCTGAGCCGAAGGCAGACACTTAAAGACTGAGCCACCCAGGCTCCCCTGCCTTGAATTTTTTAATAATTTTGAACAAGTGGCTTCACATTTTATTTTATTTTTATTTTATTTTAAAGATTTATTTATTTGAGAGAGAGTGAGAGAGAGACAATGGGGGTGGGAGGCAGAGGGAGAAGGAGAGAGAGAGTCTTAAGCGGACTCCATGCTGAGCACAGAGCTCGAAGCAGGGCTAGATCTCATGACCCTGAGATTACAACCTGAGTTAAAACCAAGAGTCAGTTGCTTAATCAACTCTGCCACTCAGGTGTCCCAAGTGGCTTCACATTTTAATTTTGTACTAGAACTTACAAATTATGTAGCTAGTCCTGCCTAACATTCTAACATATATCCAACTCCCCATTGGACACCTCCACCTCTCTCTGTCCAAATCTGCACTCATATTCTTCTATCTCAATCTTCCTAATCTGATATTTTATCTTTAGTCAATGGTAACATCTAGCTACTCAACCCAGAATACTGAGAGCCATCCTGCATTTCACCTCCTCTCTAAATCCAGTCCTGCCACCTAAACTTTCTATCTTTTCCTTGAAATTATCTCCTTGAATTATTTTTTTATCTCCATTACGGTTATTAGTTCAGATCCTCATTATCTTTTGTCTGGAATCTTGCAATAGTTCTCTTTAAAAGTTTGTCCTGCTTCTAGTCTTACCCCCTTTCAGACCCATCCTTCATAATGCTGCAAAGCAGAGCTACCACATTGCATAACTCCAAGTAACATTAATCATAGGGTGCAATGTACTGGCCCTAATAACAAGACTGATTTTTCTTAAATGCAAATATGGTTATGTTAATACCCTATTTAATACTCATCAATAGCACCCCATCAACTACAGGATAAATTCCAGGCTCTTCACATTCCATTCAAGCCATCCATGAACTAGGCCTCAACAACTCCTTTCCTTCATCTCATGTTCAATCAAAAAGACCTATGCAAAAAAATTTAAAAAAAATTAAAAAGGCCTATGTTCAGAATTCTCTGTTCATATCATGCTTTTTTCTCTGCTGCAATGTCCTCTCCTCAACCTCCTATTCCTTAATCCTTTTCATCTGTGTAATTTCTATTTATGCTTCAGAACTCGGTTCAAGCAATCTGCTTCAGGAAATTTACTCTGAACCTTGACCCCCAACCCCAGGCTGGTCTGAGAATCCCTTCCTCTATTATAGCATTTTTAACATTCTGTGATCATTGTCTATTTATACATCAGTCTCCCCCACTGAGTACAAGCTCCTTAAAGGCAGACATTTAGTGTCCTCTGCACCTAACAAAGTTCCTGTCTGGGCTGAAATGACCCCAGGAAAAGACAAATTCTACCCTAATTTCAGGATAGGAGATGGTTTTTCAGAAATTGTCTTAGGACTCTTCATAGTGGCAAACACCATTTAACAAGAAGCACCAATAGAGAGGAAGAAAATGATAAATATATCCAGGGCTTATATGAAGCCAGCATGCAGCACTTTAGCCATATCGATTGTAAAAATATTGAAACATTTTCATACCACTCAGTAAATAGCTATTTAATACTCAAGCTCTCCAACTGCTCCCACCACTATCCTAGGGCCTCCCCTATGTATCGCCAAGGCTCCACCAGGATCCAGCTTAACAGGGGCTTGTGGAACCTTGCTCTAGGACTAATGTCTCCTCTGACTGATAAGTACTCAGGTTAAACCAATTGTTAAATATTTTGACAATTACCTCTGAATTTACTCCTCCCCAAGTGTGTAGCATTTCCTCTAACTTATCTTTGTTTCAGGATGCTGGAGACCCAAGTTGTTCAACTTAGAACCTAAGCTAAACAACCAAACATCCACTAGGAAGAGTAAACTACAGTCAAAACATATTTAGCATCACCAGGATTGATATATTTTTAAGCTTTCTGTGGTATTGGATACCCCCACTTTTTAAACTAAATTTTTACGTGCATAGCAGGGCAATACATGATTCAATTAATATCCTAATACCTTTGTCTTTATCTTTGCAGTAACTCTCCCCTGAACTAAAACCCTAAGCCCTGACAATCACTAAACTGTTCCCAATTTCTATGATACTGCCATTTCAAAAACTTTAAATAAATGAAATCATACAGTATGTAACTTTTGCAGATTGGCTTTTTTTTCATTCAACATAATTACCCGGTGGGTTTTTTTTTTCTGTTAATATACTTTTCAGTTTGCATTCGGCTCTTTTTTATAACTTCTATTTCTTTGCTGAGATTTTCTATTTTTTCATTTGTTTCTAGCATGTTCATAATTGCTCACCGAAGCATTTTTATAACGGCTTCTTTAAAATCTTTGTCAGATAATTCCAACATGATTCATCTCAGTGTTGGCATCATTCGATTGTCTTTTCCTCATTTGAGTTATTTTCCTGGTTCTTGATATGACAGGTGATTTTTTAATGTATCCCGAATATTTTGGCTATTGTGTTAGGAAACTTTAGTTCTATATAAATCCTCTATTTTAGCAGGCAATCTCCTTGTTTAGGTTTAACACATAGATCCTGTCCTACTTTTATGTGCCGTGGTTTCAGTAACAGTTTAATTTTAAGAGGCTGTGCTGTGCTTTCATCTGTTTAGGCTATCTGGTGCCCCTGGGGCTCCCACTGGTCCGTGCTGGAGGGCCTGTGGAGGCAGAGTGCTTCCTAAGGCTAGGTTGTGTGGTGCCTCTAGGTGGGGAAAGGGAGTCTCCATGAAGAACTCTTTCTGCATTTGGCCACTTGTGGCAGGATCCCTCCTCCCAGGGCAGCCTTGGCCAGTCTGTGTGGAGGAAGGAATTCTCAGACCATCGGACACAAAGAAGTTTCCAGGATACGTCACTTGTTCTGGAGGGATCCTGCTTGCAGGAGACTCCCTGGCTACCCAGTACCTCTCAATGGAGAAGGGAGTCTCGAGGACCACCGGAACAAACGTTTCATTTCTAGGATTTATAGTTGTACCTAGTAAGTAGGAGTAGAGAGAATGAGTCTTTTCCATCTTATCGGGACCGGAAGAGTTCTGTATTCTCCTTTATGCTAGTTAGGGTGTCTTAGCATGGAACTAATCTCTTCCCTCTTCTAAACTGTATAGGACATTTTAGAAAATACTGTTCTTGCTTTACATTTAAGAAACTTAACATCATCTCCCATTTGAATAGACATCTGGATTATTTACCAACAAGTTAACTGAGAGACACTGAGGTTTTGTTCAATATTATCACCTAAAAAAAGAAAAAAAATTCTTGAGGTGTAACACACAGAAAAGTAAATGAATCTTAAGTTTACACACCAGTAAATTATCACAAAATGAACATTCTCATATAGTATTTCATTTGATTAAAAATAATCTGGAGATTTATTTTATAGGAGTGTGAATATACTTAACACTACTGAACTGTATACTTAAAAATGGTTAAGAAGATAAATTTTATATTATGTGTTTTTTACCAATTTAAAAAAATGGGGAAACAAAACAACAAAATTCTTAAAAATACCAATGCCTCCAGACTCACAAGCTAGCAGAGATCATTGGAGCAAATTCTTAGTACATAGACTCTAAATCTCTAGCTCCTTTTCCTCCCACATATTTGGAAAAATAGTTCTTCATGGTTTTTAGCTATTAAGAAAAAAAAAGAAAGAAAGAAATGTGGCAAGTGTTGTGGAAAAAGCAAAGCATAGCTGCTCTAGTCAGGGTAGTGTAGCAGCCCTGCCCTTTTCCCTTGACTTTTCATCACAGTCATCCTGTCCACAGGGCTGTTGTGCAAATTAAGTGAAATAAAATAGATAAAAGGTCTGCTACATGGCAGATGTTCTTTAAAAGTTTGTTGAATATGGAGATGAAGTGAGAAAGTAATACAGACAGGTTCATATTATAAACACATGCTGCTCTCTAAAGAGGAAAACCAGGGGAAAGTCAGAGTAGGACTTACCTTATATGCCAAGCACATTGAAAAGTGATTTATAAATGAGATATCATTTAGCCCTCTACAATTAGTGCTTAGAAAGAAGTACTATTAATTTTCCCACTTGACAGATGAAAAAACTGAAGCAGAAAGATTAGGGTAACTTGCCCACTGACACACAGTTTAAAAAAAAAAAGTAGCTGAACTAAGATTTGAGTACCTAACTTCTCTCGAAGGAACAAAGCCAAGCCTGTCCAAAGAATAAGACTCAAACACCTTTTCATGGAGTGCAATAATCAAATCTCAGCAGATCTTCCCAGAATTCTCTCTCCACTTCTCCATCTTGTATCTTTTGCTCTAATAACTGAATATTCCCTCTGTCATCCTCCCCCTCTCAGCAACCATTACACATTCATACCCTACTGTTTCTCACTTCTATATTTTGTTCCTACTGCCCTCAATTTAGCCTCCTCTCCCTCTCCCATTTACATGGCTAAGTTACCTCTTCTTGGAAATCTCTGTCCATGTCTCCATAACCTGCCCACTCTTATAATTCCTACTATGCCCTATGCTTATTTATATTGAATTGCCAATATACATTTACTTATATGTGAGCTCTTTGAAAGCAAGAACCATTTTTTATTCATCTATATTGCGTCTAATATGATTCTTGGCACATACTTGTTATTCAGAAAATGCCTGTTGAATGAATAAATGATTGAGTAAACAAATGAATGACCCTAAACAGTGTTTTTGCTTCGTTGGCCATTCATCTCTTCTGTTCTGAATTTTGGAGCCCTATTTTTGTGCTAATCACCTTCATTGATTATTTGCTTAATATTTTTCTTTAACTCAAGTCACTTTCAATATTTTAAATTAATTTAGTTTTGTTCTAAGCAATATTTGTGAAATTATGGGTTGTATGTATTGGGTATATATAAATATATATCCCTAATGAATATATAAAATGTATTTCTGATATATATTAAGATAAATACATAACTATTGAAATTTTTAAAAATGTTCATCCTTTTACTCTCTAAATTATCTTGTGAGCCTCAAGTGGTATACACACCATGCTTAAGGAAATAATCATCTAATGGTACTGATGCTGTTGCATGAAGCCTGGATCAGATGGACAGAGGATGCCGGGGAGGGTGAATGGCAGCCAGATATCTTTGTGATACTTACCACTAAGATATTTACCACTTGACTGAGCCAGGAAGTCCCTAAACAGTGGCAGTCACTCATGTTATTGCTCAATCAGTCTCTGGAATATGGCATCCCATACTTGACCTCAGGATGCCTATGAGATACAAGAGACTCATCCCAAGCCACACCTGACCCCATCACAATGCACCTGTTCTGTTAAAATGGAGTTCTGGCCCTAAGTCCTGAGTGCAAGCTCTCTCCTTGTGGCACAGAGAGTGTAGTACTGAATTCAGAGCAGTTCATCCTAGTGCTGGTTCTTAACTGGGTGACCTGGTGCAAATTTTCTGAACTTAATTTTTCTCACCTGTAAAATATTTTATATATATAACCCCATGCAGTGGTTTTCAACCATGGGTATACATTATAATTACCTGGGAAAATAAAAACAAATTGCCAGAAATTCTGATTTAATTGGTACAGTGAGGGCTGGGCACAGACCTTGTTTTCAAAGTTCTCCAATGTGTAGCTAAGGTTGAGAATTACTGAGTTCACTGGAGAACTAAATGAAAGCCTATGTAAAGCACCTGGTATACATCAAATACATAAAAATGTCAGCTATTATTAACATTACCGTTATTACCATTAGGCTTATTCATTGGTTAACTTTTCTAGTTTCCATTCTGGTAAACTATCCACAACCTCTTTTTCTTGCAAGCCCACATGTCTCTGGCCCCAAAGACCAGGATAGCTGTCTGAATCATGTTTGCTGATGATGGCTTTAAACATCATCCTTTGCCCTCTTAGCAGAAACTCTGGAATGAGCCTGACAGTGGGACCACACATATTCCACGCAGCCTGGGTTGAAACCACTCATGGTCAGGTGTGTGGGTGATTGTGAATAAGCCCCCATGCATTGCTTCTCTCTGTAGAATCTGAGATGCAGCGGGTGGCCATGGCAATCACACGTTGCCTCTCTCCCCCTCCTTCTTATCCAGGGACATCAGGTTACAAGGGAACAAGCTGTTCTCCTGTCTTAGTAATGGGGTGGGTGAAGGGTAATAGACCAGCTGTATGCATATGAGTCGCATATGAGCTGCATATGAACCTCAGGTGAGTTTGTTATTATGAAGGCTGTTTTGCTTTTTTTTTATACCATCAGTTACCAAAGCTGGTTTTGAGCCTAAGGAAGGCTGTTAACGTGGCTACTTGCTAATCATCACTCTAAAAGCAATAGTTAATATTTATTGACTGCCATGTTCTGTGTTAAAGCACTTATATGGATGATCTTATTTAATTTTCAGACCAACATTTGGAGACAAGGTCTATTTTTATCATCTTCATTTTCAGGTAAGAAAACCAAGAGGCCCAGAAAGGTGAAGTAACTTGTCTCAAATTCGTAGGTAAAGAATCCTAAGAACTCTGCCTCCAGAGACTGTGCTTTTACCCTTATCTCCAGACTTAGTCATAGAGATGCAAAAGACCTGAGAGACCTCCTATTCCAACCCCCTTATGTTAAAACCCAACTTAGGAAAGGAACATTTTTCTGAACCATGGGTATTTTTAATTTTTTTAATTTAAATCCAATTAGCCAAAATACAGTACATCATTAGTTTCAGTATAGAGTTCAATAATTCATAAGCTGCTTATAACACCCAGTACTCATCAAATCATGTGCCATCCTTAATGCCCATCACACAATTACCCGATCCCCCCATCTCTCCTCCAGCAGCCCTCTATTTGTTTCCTATAGTAAGAGTCTCTCATGGTTTGTCTCCCTCTCTGATGACTTGCCATTCAGTTTTCCTTCCCTCCCTTATGACCCTCTGTGATGCTTCTTGTATTCCACATATGAGTGAAACCATATAATTATTTTTCTCTGACTGATTTATTTCGCTCCCTCCATTTCCATCTACATCGATGTAAATGGTAAGTATTCATCCTTTTTGATGGCTGAGTAATATTCGAGTGTGTGTGTGTGTGTGTGTGTGTGTGTGTGTGTGTGTGTGTACCACATCTTCTTCCATTCATCTGTCGATGGATATCTGGGGTCTTTCCACAGTTTGGCTATTGTAGACATTGCTTTTATAAACTTTGGGGTGCATGTGCCCCTTCAGATCATTACATTTGTATCTTTGGGGTAAATACCTAGTAGTGCAATTGCTGGGACATAGGGTAGGTCTATTTTTAACTTCTTGAGGAAGCTCCATACTGTTTTCCAGAGTGGCTGTATCATCTTGCATTTCCACCAACAGTATAAGAGGTTAACTATGGGCATCCTTTAAGAAAATTCACTTAACAAATATTTATTGAGCACCTACTAACACCAGGCCCTTTGCTAGGTGCTGGAGATATACAGCTAAAACAAAATACTAGCCCTGAGACACCTGGGTGGCTCGGTTGGTTAAGCATCTGTCTTCAGCTCAGGTCATGATCCCAGAGTGCTGGGATCAAGTCCCACATTGGGCTCCTCGCTTGGTGGGGATCCTGCTTCTCCCTCTGCCTGCCACTCCTCTTGCTTGTGCTCTTTCTCACTCTCCCTCTTTCTGACAAATAAATGAATAAAATCTTTTAAAAAATGCTTGCCCTAATACAGTTTATATTTTAGGGAAGAGATGGATTATGAACAAATTAATGAAATAAATGTAGTATATTAAAAGTTGTTAAGTATTTTTAAAAAATAAAACAGAAGAGGCAAAAGGAGTATGGGGTAGCTGCTACTTTAAATAGAGCAGTCAGGGAAGATCTCACTGAAAATGCATTATTTTTATTAATATCTAAAGAAAGTGAAGGGGTTAATTATTTAAATATTTGGGGGAAGAATTTTTCCAGGCAGAGAAAACAGCTAGTACAAAGCCCTTGTAGCAGAGGCATATTCAGTATGTCCAAGGGCCAGTAGGGAAGCCAATGTGGCTAAAAGAGAGTGAGCATGAGGCAACATAGAAGGGCCTGATGTTAGAGAGCAAAAGATGATGCAAGGATTTGTAAGCCATTGTAAGATCTTTGATTTTTACTCTGAATGAGATGATAAGTCATTGAAGGATTTGGAGCACAGGAGTGATATGATCTGAATTGAGAAATAAAAGCACTCCTCTGACTGCTATAAGGAAAACAGATGATAGACGGGCAATGGTAGAAAGGAGAGGGTGAATAGAGGCTACAGTGAGTGAATGGTAGCTTAGAACAAAGTGGTAGTGGTGAAAAGGATGAAAAAGTGATCAATTTATGAGAAAATTTGAAGGTAGACCCAGTTGTAAGGGAAGAATTGTTGTGAGGTGTGAAAGAAAGAGAAGAGTCAAAAATGTCTGGTTCAGACCCCTCTAGCACAATCTGTTGGGCCCAAGAATTGTTTTGACCAAGCAGTTGTCATTAATTTTCATCCTTTCTTCCTGCTGCAGTTTTAATCCAACTCCACGAGTACTCTGGGGAGTCTACTAACATCTAGGGAATCATGGGAAAGAGCTCAAGACAGAAGAATCATTGAACCACTGTAGTGAAGGTGAGGCAACTTGGCCTGATGTGCCCTTTCAAACCTGCATTACTTGCCCCAGGACCAGTGCAGGAAAAGAGAATATTCTGAAATTGGAGGCTATATATGCTCATTTGCCTCCTGGGTGAGGCAGCTATTATGGCCTGAGCAGGAAATAATGTGGCTCCCCTGGCACCTCTTTCAGATGGTCAGCAGGGGCTTACTTGACAGGTTGCAGACAGAATCTCAGAGGGAAGAATCCATTCTACTTCAGTTATAAGTCATCTTTAAGAAGTCCTTCAGATCCCATGACAGACATTTAGAAACTAGAAGAGAGAAAACACTTCTTTTTTTTTAATTTTAGATGACAGCTGTACATTAAGGTATTTGGAGACATGTGAAAAGTAAAAAGTTTTGCTTCTTGTCACCTCCCTGATTTTTGGTCCTGACTATTAGGATTTATAGTTTCAAGATTCTTGAGAATAGCAGCTAATCCTAGTCATGCTTTCAATTATGCACCTCTAACAACTGCATTTCCAGAAAGATATCAAGCAAGTTAAGAGTTTCCTTAGCAGATCTGAAAAATAAAGAAACACTTCATTAGAGAGGAAAGAGGGTGTACAAGGAAGTGGGGAGAGGTGAGAGCCCCAACGAGCTGCCCAGACCATGAGTTTCACAGTTATTCACTGTTTTATTCCCAGAAATGGACTGATATTGATAAAAGAGACTGAGCAATGCAGACATCTCCAGAGTCTAGCATTGACATATGGACCAATATCAAGAAGAGAAGTTAAGGAGGATGTAGCCTCCTTCCCTTCTAGCTGTCCTCAACCCGATGGTAGCACCCTGAAGGTAGCAACAACTTCCTAGAAATAGTGGGTACACACGTGGGGCAATTTCCCTAACTCGAACTAACTGGAAAGCACCAGAAACCCAGGGCTGCAGAATGTCTAATAGTCCCCAAGCTACGAGAAGAAATAATTTTTAAAAAGTGAATGATTTTTATCAGAAATTCCATTTAGAAGGGTCTTTGCAGAATCACTGAAAACATTAAAATAATTATTGTGAAGGCTGTGCTAAGAACTCTTCAAGTCATAAAGTAGTTATAGTCATAGCCTCCATTAATGGTGATCTACTCTGTGTTGGACATATTGTGCTTTCTTTTTCATTCAATCCTCACAGCAAACTTATAGAATGACATTGACATAGCCATTTGGAAGGTTAGGAAATGGAGGCCACCATTGATTTTGTTGTATGTCACATAAGTAATCAATGGAAGATTCAGGATATAAAGCTAGATCTGGTGTTCTTGTTCTATAATCGCTACAAGTATCCCTAGAAATTAAGACCATTCGAGGTTGACTCCCTCCTTACCTATCATATTCTCCTGTTTCATGGCTTCCCAATCTCTGTATCCTAGTTGGGCCTCTAACAGCACATACCCTCATTAAAATACTTTGCACACTCCAGGAGCTAAGTAGATTATTAGTTAACATAATAATTAAAAAAAGATTGTAGGCTGTGAAGACAGACTGTCTGGGTTCATAATGTTATTTCTGCCACTTCCCTGTGTAAAATTGGGATAATAATTTGATTCTTCAACTGTAAAATTTGGATAATAATAGTCTCTAGCTCATAAAGTTGTTTTGAGGATTAAATGAGATAGTGTACATAAAGCTCTTAGAATGATGTTTGGAATAGAGTAACAATTCCTTGAGTGTTAAGCATTGTCCCTGGCTCTGTGCCTTTCCTATTTCTGTTACACTTTATTTGAAAAATACTCCACCCTCTTCATTCCATCCAGGTACTTCTTAGCTAAGCTTTAAAGCCCACCTCAAACCCCACATCCTTTAGGATTTCTCTGACTCTTTTCCCCTAAGGTCAGGAATAAGACAAGTACACTCTCATCACTTTTATTCAACATATTACTGGAAGTTCTAGCCACACCAATCAGACAACAAAAAGAAATAAAAAGATTCCAAATCACTAAGGAAGCAGTAAAACTTTCACTGTTTGCAGATGACATGATACTATACATAGGAAACCCTAAAGACTCCACCAAAAAAAAAAAAACTGCTAGAACTGATAAACGCATTCAGTAAAGTTATAGGATACAAAATCAATGTACAGAAATCTGTTGAATTTCTATACACCAATAATGAAGCAGCAAGAAAGGAAATTAAGAAAAAAATCCTTTTTGTTATTGCACCCAAAATAAAAAGATACCTAGGAATAAACCTAACTGAAAAAGCAAAATACCTGTACTCTGAAAACCATAAAACACTGATGAAAGACATTGAAGACAATACAAAGAAATGAGAAGACATTTCAGGCTCAGGGCTTGGAAGATATTGTTCAAGTGTCTATACTACCCAAAGCAATCTACACACTTAAAGCAATCCCTATCAAAATACCAACAGCATTTTCACAGAGCTAGAACAAACAACCCTAAAATTTGTATGGAAACAAAAAAGACCCCAAATAGCCAAAGCAATCTTAAAAAAGAGAAGCAAAGCTGGAAGCATCCCAATTCTGGACTTCAAGTTATATTACAAAGCTATAGTGGATAAAGCAGGATGGTACTGGCACAGAAACAGGCACATAGATCAATAGAACAGAATAGAAAACCCAGAACAAAGCAGAAAAGAATATGCAATGGAAAAAAGACAGTCTCTTCAACAAATGGTGCTGGGAAAACCAGTCGGCTACATACAAAATAGTGAAACTGAACCACTTTCTTACACCATACACAAAAATAAATTCAAAATTAATTAAAGACCTAAATGTGAGACATGAAACCATAAAAATCCTAGAAGAGAACACAGGCAGTAACGTCTTTGATATTGGCATACCAATTTCCTTCTAGATATGTCTCCTGAGGCAAGAAAACTAAAAGAAAAAAATAAGGTACTTCATTAAAATAAAAAGCTTCTGCACAGCAAAGGAAGAAAATCAACAAAAGGTAACCTATGCAATGTGAGAAGATATTTGCAAGTAACATACCTGATAAAGGTGTGGTATCAAAAATATGTATAGAACCAAAACCCACATAATCCAATTTAAAAATCAGCAGAAAACATTAATAGACACTTCCAAAAAAGACATACGGATGAACAACATACACATCCTTACCATCAGGGAAATGCAAATTAAAACTACAATGAGATATCACCTCACACCTGTCAGAATAGCTACAATTAACAGCACAAAGAACAACAGGGGTTGGTGAGGATGTTGACAAAAAGGAAAGTTCATGCACTGTTGGTAGAAATGTAAACTGGTGCAGCCACTGTAGAAAACAGCATGGAGGTTCCTCAAAAAGTTAAAAATAGTTAATATCCAGCAATCACACTATTGTGTATTTACCCAAAGAATACAAGAATACTAATTCAAAAAGATACATGCACCCCTATGTTTATAGCAGCATTATTTACAATAGCCAAGATACTGACGCCGCCCAAGTGTCCATTGTTTGATGACTAGATAAAGAAGTGGTATATATACAATGAAATACTATTCAACCATAAAAAAGAATGAAATCTTGCCATTTGCCATGACACGGATGGAGGTAGAGAGTATAACGCTAAGCAAAGTAAGTCAGTTGGAAAAAGACAAATACCACATGACTTCAATCATATATGGAATTCAAGAAGCCAAACAAGCAAAGGGCAAAAAAAGAAGAGAGAAGGGGAGTAACAAAGTAAGAAACAGATTCTTAATTGTAGAGAACAATCTGATGGTTACCAGAGGGGAGGTGAGTAGGGAAATGAGTTAAATAAGTGATGGAGATTAAGGAGTACACTTGTCATGATGAGCACAGGGTAATGTATGGAGCTGTTGAATTGCTATATTGTACATCTGAAACTAATATAACACTGTATGTTAACAAACTGTAATTAAAATAAAAGTTAAATTAAAAGATTTCTCTGACCATCAGAATTTGCCAATACTTCCTGCCTGAACATATTACCCACTATGTGTTCACAGTCCCTAACCTATGCTTGGAACCTAGAAGGTACTCAGTAAATCCCTGTGGAGACACAAAAATCTGTGAATAAAGGAGTCATATTGCCAGTTGTTTCTGATATGTGAAGACTGTTCTCAGCTGCCCTCCTGCCTAAATAGGTAATACAGGCATTCTTACTCTTTTATAGCTTAGCTTAACAAGATTTCAATTTCAGGGTGGGATTTTTAAATTTATTTAAAATCAACTAATTAACATATAGTGTATTATTAGTTTCAGAGGTAGAGTTTAGTGGTTCATCAGTTGCATGTAAAACTCAGTGCTCATTACATCAAGTGCCCTCCTTAATCCAGTTACCCAGGTGCCCCATCCCGCCACCCACCTCCCTCCAACAACCCTCAGATTGTTTCCTGGAGTTAAGAGTCTCTTATGGTTTGTCTTCCTCTCTGATTTCATCATATTTTATTTTTCCTTCCTTTCCCCTATGTTCATCTGTCTTGTTTCTTAAATTCCACACATTAGGGTGGGATTTTTTAAAGATTTATTTACTTATTTATCTTAGAGAGAGTGGAAGAGTGTAAGTGGGAGGAGGGGCAGAGGGAGAGGGAGAAAGAGAGAAGCAGACTCCTTGCTGAGCAAGGAGCTCAATATTGGGGCTTGATTCCAAGACCCTGAGATCATGACCTGAGCTGAAATCAAGAGCTGGATGCTTAACTGACTGAGCCACCCAGGCACCAGGCACCCCAGGATTTCCACCCCCTCCCCCCCAGGTAACTTGTTCATTTCTCATTCTCAGATTTGTCTCTAGGAAACAGATTAACCTAACTTGCTAACACTTTGCCTTCCTGACTGGGTACCTTAGCTGTATTGTGGAAAAAGTATAACTTTCTTCCTTTTTACTGGTCTGAGGACCACTGGGGTGTTCTGACTTAAGGTTTTGAAACTTCTTTTCCTAGTCCAATTCCTTGGCCCTCTTCCCATCCCACCCTGTACTCTCAAAGACATATGCTCTCAAATACATGTCTCCAGCCCAGATTTTTCTCTTAAATTTCAGACATATGTACACAAATGACAACAATTCAACTCTACTTGGATATTCAATAGGCACATCTCCGACACATTTCAGCAATTATATTTTCCATCAATTTTTACTGTCTAAAGTCTATTTCAAAAAAAATAAAGTCTACTTCACAATTTGTCTTCCTTATCTCAGTAATGAATATCTCAGCCTGTGAATTATATTTGGCTTCTTTCTCTTTCTAAGCTATCCAATATCCCTGATCCTTTTAATTCTAATTTATTAGCCCTTTTCACCCTTCTATTTATTCTTATGTCTAGAACATAACAACAATCTCCTAACCGGTCTACCTGTATTTCCACCATAATTCCCTACAATCTATTATATACAAAATAATTAGAGTGAAATTTAAAACCTCCCCATGTCATTATAAAATTTAAAACTCCTCTGTGGAGACTGACTTCCATCATGATGTTGTGAGGAGCTCCATTGACCCACTCCCCAGTGAAACTGGTAAAAAAAAAATTTTTAAAACAACTGTTAAAATCTCTGGAAATTGTCCTAAGAGCAAACAGCACATGAAGAGACATCTATTCAAGAGAATCTGCAAAATTTCAGTAAGAAAGGTGAGAGTTTGTGTTATTTGAACCAAGACTGCTTCCTCCATCCTCCACCCAGCTCAAGAAGAGGGAGAACTCCACTCCAGACTACTGCAGCTGAGAAAGAGGACTCCCTCTCCCCCAACTCCCAGTCAGAGGGGATCTCTTCCTATGAAAAGCAGGGTTCAGCATTCCTCATCATTTTCCCAGCTACCTGTTGCTAAGGCTAAGTCCTGGGTGACTGTGGTCAAGAGGTGGTGTCTCACTTTTTCCACCTAGTTCCCACTCATGGAACAGAGACTCTGCCTTGGGTGAGGCATGCCGACAATACTGGGACCATGATTACTCTTTCCCTGCCTCATGAGATGGTAGCTACATGGAAGGAGAGGAAATCTAAGAGGACCTCAGCTTACTAACTACCTCCCCACACCAAGAGAGCAGCTTTTAGAATGTGAACATTACTCAGAAAGAAACGTGCCATCTCCTCATCCCCAACTCCAAAGCATTATTGCCTCAGAGAACCTAATCTCTTACCAAAGGAACTGGCTCTATTTCAACAGAGCTTGAAGAAGTACAAGCCTAAGAAAACTCTCAAGAACAGTGGAGGATGAGGTGCAAAATGACTGGGAGGAGGTTCATGAATTTAATAAAGATACAGTCTAGGGATTTCTGGGTGGCACAGTCGGTTAAGCATCAGACTCTTGGTTTGGGCTCAGGTCATGATTTCAGGGTTGTGAGGTCAAACACTGAATCAGGCTCCATGCTCAGTGCAGAGTCTGCTTGGGATTCTCTCTTTCCCTCTGACCTTCCCCACCTCTCTCTCTCTCTCTCTCTCTCTCTCTCTCACTCTCTCTCTCTCAAATAAATAAATAAATAAATCTTTTTAAAGAGATACAGTCTAGATTATAGGCCAGCTAGTTTTCAGGAGAGAATTGGGGAATAAGACAGCTGGGAGGAGCCCTCCTGGAATCAGAACAAATATCAAACATTGTACTCAGAAACTATTGCTTCTGAGAAAATGAAAATTCTGGACTTTAAAATTATAATAACTGGGCTTCCTGTTTACAGTTTCTTATAGGGAACATGGAAGTTGTTACTCCTTCCTAACAACAAGTAAAAAGCTGGACAGACTGAAAAATCAACAAATCTTAGATTCTTAAGATAAATGAAAACACAGGCAAACTCCTGCCCCTGAGATTAGAAAGACAGACAGGCAAATAAAGATTATCACAGCTTCCAGAGCAGAGACTCATGAGCCTAAACTACCAGGAGAACCAGTGCTGATAAGAAGTTCTGAACTATAATTGATATATTGCTGGAGGCTGGGTGTCAAAAAAAAAAACTCTGAGTTAAAAAATCCATAAGGACCCAGTTGTGGGGTTTCATAATATTGTGAGATACACTTCCAGGAGCTTGACCAATTTCCCATGGTAAGTTTCAAAGAAATATTTTCTTGGACTTCTGGCAGGGGAATGGGAAAGGAACAATTTTGAAATACACCAGAGCATTCTATTCTTCTAAACAAGGCCTGCATTCAGGGGAACCTAATTAACCAGAGCCTAACCTGCTGGAGTGTATCAGTGCTTAACTAGAAACTAACTTTTCAGGAGAAAGGAAATATCCAAATCTAGCTGTCTAGCCATCCTCTCCCACCTAATGAGGAAGACAAAAACTGAGTAACACTTGTGAAGTTCAAAGTCCAGGGGCATAAACTTACGAAAAGACTGAGACCTAATCATAGAATGATGAATGTTTCCCCTCCACCCCTCAACACCTCACTACCACAATACTAAAGACCTATTCACAGCAGTTTCTTTTACCTGATACATTATATTCTGCTATTAAGGAAAAATACAAGGTACATAAAAAGCAAAAAACACAATTTGAAGAGGCAGATCAAGCAACAGAATGAGACATGGCAGAGATGTTGCTATTATCAGAGTGGGAATTTAAAACTACTACAGTTAATTTGTTAAGGGTTTTAATGAATATATCAGACATCATACAAGAACAAATGGGCAGGGTGAGCAGAGAGATGGAAGTCCTAAGGAAAAACTGCTAGAGTAAGAATACACTATAAAAATAAATGTCTTTGGTGGGATGATTTGTAGACTGGGCACAGCTGAGAAAATGATATCTGTGCTAGAGACCATATGAATAGAACCCTTAAAAACCTAAAAGAAGGAGCCCCTGGGTGGCACAGTCAGTTAAGCAATCAACTCTTGGTTTTAGCTCAGGTCATGATCACAGGGTCCTGAGATCAAGCACTGCATTGGGCTCTGAGCTCAGTGAGGAATCTGCTAAAGTTTCTCTCTCCTTATCTCTTCACCTCTCCCTGTACTATCTTTCTTTCTCTCAAATAAATAAATAAACATTTTTTAAAAACCTAAAAGAAAAGAAAACAAAGATGGAAGAACAGAACGAAATATCAAAGGACTGTGGGACAAATACAAAAAGTACAACATATACATAATGGGATTACCAGAAGAAAAAGTAAGGAACAGAAGAAATATTTGAAACCATAATCTCTGAGAATTCCCCCAAATTAATGTCAGTCACCAAAGCACAGATCCAGAAATCTCAGACAACCCCAAGCAAGATAAATATCCAAAGAGCTATACCTAAACATAGCATTTTTAAATTACAGAAAATCAAAGATAAAGAGCCAAAGGAAAGACAAAGAAGTCAAAGAAAAAATACACCTTACCTGTGGAAGAACAAAGATAGGAATTACATCCAATTTCTCTTCAGAAACCATGCAAGAAGATGAGAGAAGAGTGAAATATATAAAGTGTTGAGAGAAAATAACCACCAACCTAGAATTCTATACACTGCAAAATTATTCTTCAAAGGTGAAGAAGAAATAAAGTCTTTATCAGACAAAAAAATTGAGGGAATTTGTTGTCAATAGACCTAGTTGCAAGAAATGTTTAAAGAATTTTTATGGAGAGAAGGTAAATAATATAGGTCATAATTCAGATCTACATAAAGAAAGGAAAATCACTGAAGAAAAAATAAGTGAAGGTAAAATAAAACTTTTATTTTTTTAAACTGATTTAAGAGGTAAAATTTTATTCAAAATAAAAATAGCAACAATGTATTCAATTATGTATGCTAATGTATATATCTTATATACATACTTACATATATATGTAAATTAATATATATAAGTAAATTAATGACAATAATGATACAAAGAAAAGGAAGAAGGAATTAAGATTATATTTTGTTATTATAAGATACCCTACCTATGAAGTGACAAAGTGTTATTTGAAAGTAGACTTGTGTTAGCTGTAAATGTATATTGCCAACTCTAGGGCAACCACTAAAAAACATAAAAAATAATTATAACTGATAGGCTAAAAAAGAAGAGAGAATTGGTTTATATAAAATGCTCATAAAAACAGCAAAAGTCAGGAGTGCATGGGTGGCACAGTTGGTTAAGCGTCTGCCTTGATTTCAGCTTGGGTCATGATATCAGGTTCCTGGGATTGAGCCCCACATCAGGCTCCACACTCAGTGGAGAATCTGCTTGAAATTTTCTCTCCCTCTCCTTCTGCTCCTCCCACTCTTGCTGTCTCTCTCCTTTTCTCTAAAATAAATAAAATATTTTTAAAAATAAATAAAATAAAGCAACAAAAGGCAGAAAAAGAGTGGAAGACAAATTAGAAATAAAGAACAAAAGCAACAGATAGAAAATAATATTAAAGATAGTAAATATCAATACAACTATATCAATAATCACTTCAAATATCAATGGTCTAAATACATCAGTTAAAAGACAAGATTGTCAAAGTGTATCAACAAAAACAAGCTGGGGTGCATGGGTGGCTCAGGTCATGATCCCAGGGTCCTGGGATCAAGCGGCCTTCCAGCTCCCTGCTCAGTGGAGAGCCTGCTTCTCCCTCTCCCTCTGTTGCTCCCCCTGCTTGTTCTCTCTCTCTCCCTCTGTCTCTCTCTTTCTCTTTCTGTCAGATAAGTAAAGTATTTAAAAACACACACACGCAACCTTAACTGTATGTTAACTACAAGGAACACACTTTAAATGTAAAGATACATGAAGATTAAAAAGTAGATGGATGAAGAAAAATATACCATGTTAACACTAATCAAAAGAATACAGGTATAGCTATATTAACTTCAGACAGAATAATTCAAAGTAAGTAAAGTTATCAGGGATAAAGAGGCCATTACATAAGGGCAAAATAAATGTCAATTCTCTGAGAACACATAACAATTCTTTACATGTATGTGCCTAATATCACAGTAGAAAATTACATAAGACAAAAACAAAGAATTGCAGAGAAAGACAGATGAGCCCACTATCATAGTTAGACGTTTCAGCACCCTGTCTCAGTAATGGGCATATCAGGCAGACAGAATATAAGCGAGGACATACAGGATTTCAATAATATCAATCAGCTGCATATAATGGCGCTACTTTAACAATAGCAGAATACACATTTTTCTCAACCTCACCTGGATTATTCACCAAGATATATCACACTCTAGGTGACAAAACACACCCTAACAAATTTTAAAAAATAGAAATCATAGAGTGTAAACACTTGGACCACAATGAAATAAGCCTAAAATTCAGTAACAGAAAGATAACTGTGGCTGAGGGAAGGCATCTAGTCTGACTTTTGACACCACACTTGGCCCCTTAAAAGCACAGTGACCACCACCCAGGCCCACAGCAAACAAAGTAGACCATTGCAGCTGACAAGAATGAAGACAGACAAACGAGGCTCAACCAAAACAGTAGGGAACACACAACCCACACAAGACACATCCCTGAAGAGCCTGGTTCTGGTGAACAAGGGACATTACACCACAGGGTACAACTGAACCTCTTCTTCATAAAGCCACTATGTTCAAGATCAGGAGACATAAATAACTTCCCTAATAGATGGAAACAAATAGCGAGTAAGACAAAATGAGGAGACGGAGAAATATGTCCCAAATAGAAAAAGAAAAAAAAACAGTAACAAAGCTAAATGAAATGAAGATAAGCAATATGACTGATAAAGAATTCAAAGTAATGATCATAAAGATACTTACTGGACTTGAGAAAAGAGTGGAGGATCTCAGTGAGACCTTCAATAAAGAGAAGAAAATATTAAAAAGAACCAGAGATAAAGAGCTCAATAGCTGAAATATAACATTATAGGGACTCAATAATCAATTAGAGGAAGCAGAAGAACAGATCAGTGATCTGGAAGACAAACTAATGGAAACCAACCAAGCTAAACAGCAAAAAGAAAAAAATAATAAATAAATAAAAATAGGTTAAAGGAATGAAGAAACAATATCAAGCATAATAACATTCACTATAGAAATCCCAGAAAAATAAGAGAGAGAAAAGGGAACAGAAAATTTATCTGAAGAAATAATAGCTGAAAACTTCTCTAATCTGGAGAAGGAAGCAGACAGCCAGATCCAGGAAGCACAGAGAGCCCCCCAAAAAATCAACCCAATGAAGTCCACATCAAGACACATAATAAAATTGCAAAAACTTGTGATAAAGAAAGAATTCTAAAAGTAGCAAGAGAAGATAGTTACATACAAGGGAAATTCCATGAGGCTATAAGCTAATTTTTCAGCAGAAACTTTTCAGGCCTTAAGAAAGTGGCATGAAATATTCAAAATGCTGAAATGAAAAACCTGCAACCAAGAATACTCTAACCAGCAAGGCTATCATTCAGATTATTAAGAGAAGTAGTTTTCTAGACAAACAAAAGTTAAAGGTGTTCATCACCACTAAAGCAGCATTACAGGAAACATTAAAGGGAATTCCTTGAGTGGAAAGAAAAGGCCATAATCATGAGTAAGAAAATTATAAAGGGAAAATTTTTACTGGTAAATACACACATAATAAAAGTAGTAGATTAATTACTTTAAAAACTAGTATGGAGGTTAAAGCACAAAAGCAGTAAAATCAATTATGTACATAAAAATCAATCATGATATTCATAAAATAAAAGGGTGTGAAGTATGACATCATATACATAAATGTATATGAAGATGAAGTAAACATTTATAGCTCAAATTTAAGCAACCATCAATGCAATATGGACTGATATATGCATAAGATGTTATATAGGAACCTAATGGTAGCCACAACTCAAAAACCTGTAATAGGTAAATAAAAATAAAGGAGACAATAATCTAAGCATATCACTAAAGAAAGCCATAAAACCACAAAGTAAAAGAGCATGAGAAGACAAGAACAGAGAAAAACTACAAAAACAATTGTAAACAACTAACAAACTATTGATAAATACATACCTACCAATAATTACTTTGACTGTAAATAGACTAAATACTCCCTTAAAAAGATATAGGATGACTGAATGGATAAAAAGACAAGACCTATCTATAAGCCACCTACAAGAGACTCACTTAAGGCTTAAAGACAATACAGATTGAAAGTGAAGGGATGGAAAAATATTTATTATGCAAATTGAAATAAAAGAAAGTTGGGGTACCAATACTTATATTGGACAAAATAGACTGTAAAGATAATAAAAAGAGCCAAAGAGGGACACTACTTAATTATAAAGAGAACAGTCCAACAGGAAGATGTAACAATTGTAAATATTTATGGTCTCAACATGGGAGTGACTAAATACATAAGTAACTATTAACAGACATAAAGAAATAATTTTACAGTGATACAATAATATTAGGGGTCTTTAACACCCCACTTGCATTAGTGGATACATCATCTAGAAAGAAAAATCAAAAAGGAAACAGTGGTTTTGAATGACACATCAGACCAGAGGGACCTAACTGATACATTCAGAACTTTCCATCCCAAAACACCAGAATATATATTATTTTAAGTGCACGTGGATCACATGTTAGGCCACAAAACAAGTCTCAATGACTCAAAAAGATTGGAATCATATCATGCATCTTTTCCAAACCTGACAGTATGAAACTAGAAATCAATCACAAGAAAAAATGTGGAAATAACACAAATACATGGAGGCTAAATAACGTGCTACTAAACAATGAAGAGTCAATGAAGAAATTAAAGAGGAAATAAAAAATACATGGATAAAAATAAAAATAAAACAAAATGGTCCCAAATCTTTGGTATGCAGCAAAAAGTGTTCTCAGAGGGAAGATTATAGCAATACAGGCTTATGTCAAGAAGCAAGAAAAATCTCAAATAAACAACCTAAACTTACACCTAAAGAAGCTAGTAAAAAAGAACAAAGAAAACCCAAAGCAGGTAGAAGGAAGGAAATAACAAAGATTAGAACAGAAATAAATGAAATAGAAACTAAAAAAAAGAACAAAACAATGAAACCAAGAACTTGTTCTTTGAAAAGATCAAATAAAATTAATGAACTTTTAGACTCATCAAAAAAGATGAGAGGACTCAAATAAACAAAATTAGAAATGAATGAAGAGAAAGAACAATGACACCACATAAATAAAAGAATTATGAGAGAATATTATAAAAATTATATGCCAATAAATTAGACAACCTAGAAGTGGATAAATTCCTAAAAACATATACCTTGTAACAGTGAATCAAGAATAAATAGAAAATTTGAACAGACCAAATACTAGAAATGAAATTGAATCAGTAATTTAAAAAAAAAAAAAAGGGCGCCTGGGTGGCTCAGTGGGTTAAAGACACTGCCTTCGGCTCAGGTCATGATCTCAGGGTCCTAGGATCAATGTCCGCATCTGGCTCCCTGCTCAGTGGGGAGTCTGCTTTCTCCTCTCTCTCTGCCTGCCTCTCAACCTACTTGTGATCTCTCTCTGTCAAATAAATAAATAAAATCTTAAAAAAAACACACCTGCCTCCCAACAAACAAACATCCAGGACCAAAAAACTGAAGAGAAAAGAAAGCTCCCAAGTTCATTCTACAAGGTCAGCATTACCCTGATACCAAATCCAGATAAGGACAGTAGAAAAAGAGAAAACCAATAACTCTGATGAACATAGATGCAAAAATCCTTAACAAAATATCAGCAAATCGAATCCACAATACATTAAAAATATTCATGATCGAATGGGATTTTTTCCAGGGATGGAAAGGTGGTTCAATATTGGCAAATCAAACAACATGATGCATCACGTTAACAAGAGGAAGAATAAAAAACATATGATCATCTCAAGAGATGCAGAAAAAGTATGTGAGAAAATACAACATCCATTTATGATACAAACCCTCATAAAAGTAGGTTTAGAGGGAACATATCTCAACATATTAAAGTCCATATATGAAAAAACCACAGCTAACATCATACTCAATAATAAAATCCTGAGATCTTTTCCTCTAAGATTAGGCACAAAACAAGGATATCTACTCTCACCACTTTTATTCAGCATAGTTCTGAAAGTCCTAGTCACAGCAATCAGACAACAAAAAGAAATAAAAGGCATCCAAGTTGGTAGGGAAGAGGTAAAATTTTCACTATTTGTACATGACATGGTACTATAGGTAGACAACTCTAACAACTCCACTAAACTAAAACTGATACCTGAATTTAGTAAATTCACAAGGTAAAAAATTTAATAAACAGAAATCTGTTGCATCTTGTACACAAATAATAAAGTAGCAGAAAGGGATACTAAGAAAACAATCCTGATTAAAATTACAACAAAAATAACATATGTAAGAATAAAATTAATCAAGGAGGTGAAACATCCATATTCCAAAAACTATAAAACATTGATAAAAGAAATTAAAGACAACACAAACAATGGAGAGATATTCCATTCTTATGAATTGGAATAACAAATATTGTTAAAAGTTCCATACTACTCAAAGCTATCTACAGATTTAATGCAATCCCTATCAAAATACCAACAGCATTTTTCACAAAAGTAGAACAAGTAATCCTAAAATTTGTATGAAACCCCAAAAGACCCCCAAAAATGAAAACAATCTTAAAAATGAAAAGCAAAGTTGGACATACCACAATTCCAGATTTGAGGACAGACAACAAAGCTGTAGTAATCAAAACAGTATAGTAATGGTTAAAAAGAATAGATACATAGATCAATGGACTGAAATAGAACTCAGAAATAAACCCACATTTTATGGTCAATTAATCTATGACAAAAGAAGCAAGAATATCCAATGGTAAAAAGACAGTCTTTTCCTCCTGATCTCACAAAACAAACTGAGGGTTACTGGAGGGTGGGAGGGTAGGGATAGGGTGGATGGGTTATGGACATTGGGGAGGGTTTGTGCTTTGGTGAATGCTGTGAAAGATGTAAGCCTGATGATTCACAGACCTGTACCCCTTGGGCAAATAATAAAAATAAAATTAAAAAAAAAAAAGAGTAATTCTACTACCCAGTTGTCACTATTTCAGTGACAACTATTATAGTGTTTAGGAGCCAATATTTTATAATAGATATGCTACATAAATAATAAATAAAATACATAAATAATTAAAACATAAAAAAAAAGACAGTCTTTTCAACAGATGGAAAATATGGGAAACTGGACAGTTATGTGCAAAAGAATGAAATTGGACCACTTTCTTACACCATACACGGATTAAAAACCTAAATGTGAGACCTGAAACCACGAAACTAGAAGAAATATAAGCAGCAATTTCTTCCACATTGGCCATAGCAACATTTTTCAAGATATATCTCCTCTGGCAAGAGAAAGAAAAGCAAAATTAAACGAATGAGACTACACCAAAATAAAAAGTCTTCTTCATAAAGAAGTAAATTATCAACAAAACAAAGAGGCAACCTACTGAGTGGGAGAAGATATTTGCAAGTTATGCACCCAATGAAGAGTTAATATCCAAAAAATATAAAGAACTTACATCACTTAACACCAGAAAAACAAATAATCATATTAAAACAGGCAGAGGACCTGAATAGACCTTTTTTCAAAGACACGTTTTTTAAATAGACACATGAAAAGATGCTCAGCATCACTAATCATCAGGAAAATGCAAATAAAAACTACAATGAGATATCACCTCACACCTGTCAGTGTGGCTAAAATAGAAAGAGAAAATTAACAAGTGTTGGCAAGGATGTGAACAAAAAGGAAACCTCATGCACTACTGTTGAGAATGGAAATTGGCATAGCCACAGTGGAAAACAGAATGAAGGTTCCTCACAATATTAAAAATAGAGTTACAGTAGGGTTCTTGGGTAACTCATTTGGTTAAGTGTCTGACTCTTGATTTTGGCTCAAGTTATGAACTCAGGGTCATGACATAGAGCCCCACGTTGAGGTCTGCACTGGGCATAGAGCCTGCTTAAAATTATCTCTCTCCCCCTGCTGGTCCCCTACCTCTCTCCTGCTCTAAAAATAAATAATTAATTAATTTTAAAAGTAAAATAAAAAATAAAAATAGAATTACCATATGATCCAGTAATCCCACTACTGGGTATTTACTCAAAGAAAACAAAAACACTAATTTTAAAAGATATATGCACCCCTATGTCTATTACACCATTATTTATATAGCCAAGATATGAAAGTAATCTAAGTATCTATCAATTGATAAATGAGTGAATAAGGAATTGTGGTATATATGCAATGGAATATTACTCAGCCATGAAAAAGAATGAAATCTTGCCATCTGCAACAACATGGATGGACCTAGAAGATATAATGTTAAAAGAAAAATGTCAGCCAGAGAAAGACAAATACCATATGATTTCACTCATACGTGGAATTTAAGAAACAACAAATAAACAAAGGGAAAAAATGAGACAAACCAAAAACATACTCAAAACTACAGAGAACAAACAGATGAGTACCAGAGAGGGGGTGGGTGAAGGATGGGTGAAATAGGTGAAGGGTATTAAGAATGCACTTATTTGACCAGCACTGAGTAATATATAGAATTATTTTATCACTCTGTTGTACACCTGAAATTAATGTAACAATGTAGGTTAATTACACTGGAATTAAAGGCAAACAGAAAAAATATATAATCACTATCCTAAGCTTCCACCTTAAGACATTGAAAAAAGAACAAAGTAAACCTTAAGCAAGAAGGAAGAAAATAATAATGATCAGAATGAAAATTAATAAAATATAGAATAGAAAACAATAGAGAAAATCAATAAAGCCAAAACTGTTTCTTTGGAAAGGTCAACAAAATTAACAAATCTTTCTCTAGACTGACCAAGAAAAAAAAAGTCAAAGTACTAGAATCAGAAATGAGAGAATATACCAAAGACCTTACAGAATAAAAAGGATAAAAAAGTAGTACTATGAACACTAACAAGTTAGAAAACTTACATGACATATCAGTTTTCTAGGACTGTGATAACAAGGTATTGTAAATATCTTAACTAAAGTCTTAAACAATAAAAATTTATTCTCTGGATAATAGAAGCCTGAAATTTTGGTGCCACCAGGGCCATGCTTCTCTAAAGCTCTAGGGGGAGTATCCTTACTTGCCTCTTTCCAGGTTCTTGCTGTTGCTTACAACCCTTCATGTCTCTTGGCTTGTAGATGTGTCACTCTAATTACCCACTGTAATCACATAGCATTCTCCCTATGTGTTTGTGTTCACATTTTCTCCTTTTTACAAGGACACTAGAAATTGGATTAATACTCATTCTCATCCTGTACTATCTCATCTTAATTGATTTCATCTGCAAAAACACAATTTCCAAATAAGGTCACACTCACAGGTTTCAGGAGTTAAGACATCAACATATATTTTTAGAGGATGCAACTCCACCCATAAAAGAGTATATGGAATTTTCTAGAAAAACAGAAACTACTGAAACTCAAGAAGAAATTGATGATCTGAATAGATCTATAGCAGGTGAAGAGATTGAATTAGTAATAAAAAAAATTACCCACTAAGAAAATCCCAGGCTGAGACTGATTTACTGAATTTTGCCAAACATTTAAAGAATGCCAGTTATGCTAAAACTCTTCTAAAAAATAGAAGGGGGGAATAGTTCTCGGTTCATTTTATGAGGTCAGATTTCCCTGATTCCAAATCAGACAAGGAAATCAAAGAAAAAGAAACCACAGCCCAATACCTCTTATGAAAATTGATACAAAAGTCCTTAACAAAATAGTTGTATAGTTAATCTGGAAACATATAAAAAATAATATACCATGACCAAGTTATATTTAACCCAGCGATACAAGATTAGTTTAACATCCCCAAATCAATTAATGCTGTACATTATATCTTAAGAATAAAAAAAGTCACACTATCATTCAATATATATGGGAAACCTTCTGAAAAAAATCCAACATTCTCAAGAAACAGGAATTTAAAAATAGGAATTTGGAGGAGCAAGATGGCACAGGAGTAGGAGACCGATTATCATCAGATCCCGGAAATTCACCCAGATAGTTATCAAACCAGTCTGCACCAACAAATTCAACAGGGGATCGAAGAGAAGAAGAGCAGCAATTCTAGGAACAGAAAATTGACCACTTTCTGGAAGGTAGGATGTGTGGAGAAGTGAATCTGAAGCAACGGGAAGATAAACCCCGGGGAAGAGGGGCCTGCTCCCAGCATGTGAGAGAGCAACGGAGCACAAAATCAGAACATTTAGAAGTCTGCACCATGGAGGGACATCGCCCCAGAGGCTAAGCGGGTGGTGAAACCTTCACAGGGACAGTGTGGTCTCAGGATGCATGGGGACACAAAAAGACCAGGGGTGTCTGAGCACAACAGAGCTTCTAGGCATTAGAGAGGAGGAGCCGACTGGAGAGACGGAGCCAAGCTGAGGAGGTGTCTCTCAGGTCAGTGTTACCTTGGGCGGTGATCCAAAGCACAGTCAGGCCACTGCTCTTTGAGCAGGGACACCACAAGGGGCAGATCTGGAGAGACCCCCTTCTTCCTCCTCCTCCAGGAGGAGCGGTATGGGAGCGTGCTGCAGGAGTCTGCTGGGTTTGGAGATTCTAAATGGGGCTGCGCGCCAGAGATAGAAATGCTCAGTCACAAGCTGGGTGAGCTCAAAGTGCAGCCAGAGACCAGGGAGACAGGAGGGACTGACCACTTGTCTCTAAGAATGCACTGAGGAGTGAGGCCTGAGTTCTTGGCTCCTCCAGTCAGAGATTAGGAGGCTGCCATTTTAATTCCCATCCTCCAAAGCTGTATGGAAAGTGTTCAGGGAACAAAAGCTCCCGAGAGCGAACCCAAGCTGATTACGTAGCCTGGCCCCTGGCGAGGGCAGTGCAATTCCACCTCAGGCAAAGACACAGGAGAATCACAGCAACAGGTCCCTTCCCCAGAAGATCAGCAAGAACATCCAGCCAATACCAAGTTCACCAATCACTAAGCATTGTGGAGCTCCAGAGCTAGGGGAAAGCAATACATAGGATTCATGTTTTTTTCCCCTTAGGATCCTTTAGTCATTCAAAGTTAATTTTTTTGAATTTTTTTTCTCACTCTTTTCTTTTAAATTTTTTCATCTTCCCTATTTTAACATTTTTAAACTATTGTATCTCATCAATACCTTTTTTAAAAATCTTTTTAAATTTTCATTGCTATAGTCATATTTTATCCCTTCATTGAATTTAACCTTATTTTTTGTATACATATAGTGTCTGTTCAATTCACCAGTCTAATAGATGGAGATAGAGATAGATACAGATAAAGTCAGAGATGGAGATAGATATAGAAACAGAAATAGATGATATAGATATAGATATAGGGATTTGTTTTATTTTTGGATTTTGGGGGTTTTTTTAGTTTGTTTGTTTTGCTTTGTTTTTTCCCTCTTTCTTCTTCCCCCAGTTTTGGGTCTCTTCTGATTAGATTAGTGTATATTTTTCTGGGGTCATTGCTACCCATTAGTATGTTGTTCTCTCATCCATCTATCCTTATCTGCATAAAACAACAAGGCGGAAAGAATCAGTGCACAGAAATCAGTTGCATTTCTATATACCAACAAGAAAACAGAAGAAAGAGAAATTAAGGAGTCGATCCCATTTACAATTGCACCCAAAACCATAAGATACCTAAGAATAAACCTAACCAAAGAGACAAAGAATCTGTACTCAGAAAAGTATAAGGGTACTCATGAAAGAAATTGAGGAAGACACAAAGAAGTGGAAAAACATTCCATGCTGATGGATTAGAAGAACAAATATTGTGAAATGTCTATGCTACCTAGAGCAATCTATACATTTAATGCAGGCCCCAACAAAATATCAGCAATTCATTTAAAAGAAATGGAATAAATAATCCTAATATTTATATGGAACTGGAAAAGACCCCGAATAGCCGGAGGAATGTTGAAAAAGAAAACCAAAGTTGGTGGCATCACAATTACAGACTTCAAGCTCTATTACAAAGCTGTCATCATCAAGACAGTAGGGAACTGGCACAAAAACAGACACATAGATCAGTGGAACAGAATAGAGAGCCGAGAAATGGACCCTCAACTCTATGGTCAACTAATCTTTGACAAAGCAGGAAAGAATGTCCAATGGAAAAAAGACAGTCTCTTCAACAAATGGTGTTGGGAAAACTTAACAGCCATATGCAGAAAAATGAAACTGGATCATTTCCTTACACCACACACAAAAATAGACTCAAAATGGATGAAAGACCTCAACGTGAGAAAGAAATCTATCAAAATCCTGGAGGAGAACACAGGCAGCAACCTCTTTGACCTCAGCCATAGCAACTTATTCCTAGGAACATCACCAAAGGCAAGGGAAGCCAGGGCAAAAATGAAATATTGGGACTTCATCAAGAATAAAAGCTTTTTCTTTTGCACAGCAAAAGAAACAGTCAACAAAACCAAAAGACAACTGACAGAATGGGAGAAGATATTTGCAAATGACATATCAGATAAAGGGCTAGTATCCAAAATCTATAAAGAACTTCTCAAACTCAACACCCATAGAACAAATAACCCAGTCAAGAAATGCGCAGAGGACAAGAACATACATTTCTGCAAGGAAGACATCCAAATGGCCAACAGACACATGAGAAAGTGCTCAACATCACTCGGCATCAGGGAAATACAAATCAAAACCACAGTGAGATACCATCACACACCAGTCAGAATGGCTACAATTAACAAGTCAGGAAATGACAGATGTTGGCAAGAATGCAGAAAAAGGGGAACCCTCCTACACTTTTGGTGGGAATGCAAGCTTGTGCAGCCACTCTGGAAAACAGTATGGAGGTTCCTCAAAAAGTTGAAAATAAAGCTACCCTTCGACCCAGCAATCACACTACTGGGTTTTTACCCTAAAGATACAAAGGTAGTGATCCTCAAGGGGCACATGCACCCAAATGTTGACAGCAGCAATGTCCACAATAGCCAAACTATGGAAAGAACCTAGATGTCCATCAACACATGAATGGATAAAGAAGAGGTGGTATATATATATACAATGGAATACTATGCAACAATCAAAAGAAATGAAATATTGCCATTTGCAATGACATGGATGGAACTAAAGGGTATTATGCTAAGCAAAATAAGTCAATCAGAGAAAGACAATTATCATATGATCTCTCTGATATGAGGAACTTGAGGGGCATGGCAGGGGGTCGTGGGGGGTAGGGAGGGAAAAATAATGAAAAAAGATGGATTCGGGAAGGAGACAAACCATAAGAGACTCCTAATCTCACAAAACAAACTGAGGGTTACTGGGGGGTGGGAGGGTAGGGATAGAGTGGATGGGTTATAGACATTGGGGAGGGTTTGTGCATTGGTAAATGCTGTGAAAGATGTAAGCCAGATGATTCACAGACCTGTACCCCTGGGGCAAAGAATAAAAAAACATAAAAATAAATAAAAACAAAAAAAATGAGGGTTACTGGGGGGTGGGAGGGTAAGGATAGGGTGGATGGGTTATGGACATTAGGGAGAGTTTGTGCTGTGGTGAGTGCTGTGAAATGTGTAAGCCTGATGATTTACAGACCTGTACCCCTGGAACAAATAATAAATAAATAAATAAATAAATAAATAAATAAATAAATAAATAAATAAATAAATAAATAGAAATAAAAATAGGAATTTTCCCAACACAATAAAGAGCATCTATGAAAAATCAATAGCTAATATCATACTTAATGGTGAAATTCTAGATCCATTTTCTCTATGATAGGAACAAGACAAAGATGTTTGCTCTTACTACCTTTATTCAAAATTTACTATCCAAGGGAATTAGACAAGCATAAGAAGTAAAAGGCAACCAAATTGAAAAAGTAGAAGCAAAACTATTTCTATTGCCAGAAGCCAAGGGAAAATCCTAAGGATTGTACATAGGAAATCCTAATGAATCCACTAAAAAAAAAATAAACTAGGAGAGTAAATGTGTCCCACAAAGATACAAGATACAAGGTCAATATATAAGAACCAGTTATATTTCTACTGCATCTGCAATGAACATTCCAAAGATAAAATTAAAGAAATGATTTCATTTGTAATAGCACCAAAATGGAATAAAATACTTAGGAATAAATTTAACAAATAAATACAAAACATATCTGGAAAACTACAAAAATATAGCTTTTATTGAAGTAGAAATGATAGACAATATTACATTAGTTTCTGGTGCGCAATATAGTGATTCAAAATATCTTTACATTTCTAATTGGCTCTTGTTTTATTTTGTTCATTTTATTGTAAAATTCCACATATAAGTGAAATCATGCAGTATTTGTTGTTTTCTGTCTGATCTACCTCACTTAACATAATACCTTAAGGTCCATACATGTTTTTACAATTTCTCCCTTTAGGTCTATTAAAATTTGCTCTGTGTATTTTGGTTCTTCTATGTTGGGTGCATATATATTCATATATGTTATATCTTCTTGCTGGCCTTACCTCTTTTTCATTATGTAGTGCACCTCTTTGTCTTTTATTACAATCTTTGTATTAAATTCTATTCTTTCTGATATGAATATAGCTATACCAGCTTTCTTTTTTTTGAAGATTTTATATATTTATTTGACACAGAGAGAGAGATTACAAGTAGGCAGAGAGGCAGGCAGAGAGAGAAGGAAGCAGGCTCTCTGCTGAACAAGGAGCCCGATGCGGGCCTCGATCCCAGGACCCTGGGATCATGACCTGAGTCTAAGGCAGAGGCTTTAACCCACTTAGCCACCCAAGCACCCGCTATACCAGCTTTCTTTGGGTTTTCATTTTCATGGAATATCTTTTCACATCCCTTTACTGTCTTTGTGTCCTGACTTCTGAAGTAAATCCCTTGTAGATAATATATAGATTCATTTTGATTTTTTAATCCATTCAACCACTATGTCTTATAAATGGAGAATTCAGTCCATTTACAATTAAAGTAATTATTGTTAGATATCTACTTAGTCTGTTCCTTTCTTCTCTTTCTGTCTTCATTTGTGGTTTGACAACTTTCTTTAGTGTTTTGTTTAGATTTCTTTCTCATGTTCTTCTGTACGTTTACTATGTTTTTGCTTTGTAGTCGCCATGAGGTTCACATACATCATTCTATTTTCATTTGATAGCAACTTATATTTGAACACATTCGAAAACTCTACATTTTTACTTCCTCTCACATTTTATGTTTTTGATGTCACATTTTATATCTTTTTATTTTATGTATTTTTTAAGTATTGTGCTTTTACTTTTTTTAAAGATTTTATTTATTTGACAGACAGAGAGAGAGATCACAAGTAGACAGAGAGGCAGGCAGAGAGAGAGGAGGAAGCAGGCTCCCCACTGAGCAGGGAGCCCTATGTGGGGCTCCATCCCAGGATTCTGAGATCATGACCTGAGCCAAAGGCAGAGGCTTTAACCCACTGAGCCACCCAAGCTCCCCAAGTATTGTGCTTTTAGTTCATTTAACTACTTTTGTCTTTTAACCTTCACAGTAGCTTAATAAGTGATTAACCCACTGCCATTTCTACATATTTACCTTTTCCAATGAGATTTTTGCTTTCTCATATTATCTTGTTAATTAGTGCTATCATTTTTAAACTTAGTAAAGTTTCTTTAACATTTCTTGCAAAGCCAGTTTAGTAGTGATGAACCCTTTAGCTTTTGCTTGTCAAGAAAAGTTATTATCCATTTCTTCAACTGTAAATGATAAACTTGTTGGATAGAGTATTCTGGGTTAGAGTTTTTTCCTTTCAGCACTTTGAATATGTCACGCCATTCTCATGATAAATCTGCTGACAGCCATATGGGGTTTCCCTTCTATACCTTTTCCTCTTGCTGTTTTTCAGATTCTCTTTGTCTTTTACTTTTGACATTTTAATTATAATGTGTCTTGGATTTGGAGTTAAGGTAACAGAGAATTAGGGGGACCCTAAGCTTGCCTTGTCCCTCGGACACAGCTAGATAAATATCAAATCATTCTGAACACCCCAAAAATCAATCTGAGGACTGAGAGAACAAAACTGCAAGTTAACAAATAGAATCATGGATGGTAGATGCTGCAGAGAGTTGATTCAGGGGAGATAAGACTATGGGTGCTACAGAGGGGAGGGAGCCATGCTTACAAACACTACCACAAAATATAAACAGTGGAGCACAAAATCTGATGTTTTAGATGTATGCCACCACCAGGGTTGTTCATGGTTAAGCAGTGCTCCTGGGGGGAAGGAGGGTGGAGACCCAGGACCAGACAGTGTGGTCTGAGGATCTCATGGGTCACACAGGGAGAAAGTGTAACCCTGCTTGAAATGCATTTGGCAGTGGCAGCAAGACCTCTCCAGTGACAGAAGAATAGGTTGTGCCAATGTGCTGCACTGCTCCCAGGCATAGGAGCAGGGAAATTGGCTGAGGGCAGCAAACCGTGGTGCTGACTTTCTTCTCACTTTGGCATAAACTCCACTGCATGGTCCCATGACCACTTTCCTAAAATGAGCTGGCAAATGGCAAAAGTGTAGTGAGTCCCTCCCCAGAGGTTCAGCGTGGGGCCTTGCCAGGTGAACACCTAAAATTTGGACTTTAGAAACCCAACTGTGTTCCTGAGATAAAACACAGGAGTGCTGTAACACCTGGCAGGAAAAGAGCTCAGACACACACACAGTGAAGGCAGGTATCTGATGGAAGCCAAGAGGACAAAAGGAGTTTTGGGTGATTGTTGTTCTGTGAAGGCTTCCTGAAGAGTGATGTCTGCAAGCTCTCTGCTCAGGGAATGAGAAAGTGGGATGATGCCATTTTGCACCCCATCCATTACTGACTAAACTCAGTAATCTAAACAGTGCCAAAAAGTGGAGACCAGAGCCACTTGCGACAAGCCATGCCCCCTTGTGTCTTACAGGTGCATCTCCATAAGGGCAAGTTGGACTGAAAATCAGTACAAAAAGACTTTCCCCAAGAAGCCCACTGCAAACCCATTACACATCAAGTCTACGGACCATAGAGTGTGACAGAGCTTCAGGTCTAGAGAAATTGAATCTAGCTTCCTTTTTTTGAGGAGGGGAGTCTCACTTATTTTAACAAACAGACTAAAACATGCCTAGGATCTAGCTCTCTTTTTCTGGACAAAATGACAAAACAAAGGAATTCAACCCAAAAGAAAGAACAGGAAGTTGAACTAATGGCCAGGGATTTCATCAATACAGATATAAATAAGATATCGGAACTAGAATTTAAGACAGCAATTATAAGGATACTAGCTGGATTTGTAAAACACATAAAATAAAAACACCAAAGAATCCCTTACTGCAGTGATAAAAGACCTGAAATCTAGTCAGGCTGAAATTAAAAATGCTTTAACCAAGAAACAAACCAAAATTGATACCATAACAATGAGGATGAAAGAAGCAGAGCAATGAATGGGGCATATAGAAGATAAAATTATGGAAAATAATGAAGCTGAAAGAAAAGGGAGAGAAAGGTATTGGATGATGAAGGTATAATAGGGAGGTGAGCAACTTCCTAAAATGTAATAACATTCATAACAGTGGAGTTCCAGAAGATGAAAAGAGAGAAAAGGGGGCAGAATATTTATGGAGAAAATTATAGCTAAAAACCTCCCTGATCTGTGAGAGGACACAGGCATTGAAATTCAAATCCAAGAAGCACAGAGACCTCCCATTAACTTCAACAAAACTGGGCCATCACCAAGACAAATCATAGTTAAATTCACAAAACACACAGACAAGGAAATAATCCTGAAACCATCAAGGGAAAAAATCCTTAACCTACAAGGGAAAACAAATCAAGTTCAGCAGACCTGTCCACTTAAACTTGGCAGGCCATAAAGCAGTGGCAGGATATATTCAACATGCTGAATGGGAAAAACATGCAGCCAAAAACACTTTATCCAGTAAGGCTGTCATTCAGAATAGAAAGAGAGGTAAGAATTTCCCAGAGAAACAAAAACTAAAGGAGTTTGTGTCCATTAAACCATCCCTGCAAGAAATAGTAAAGGGGACTCTTTGAGTGGTGGAAAAATACTAAAAGCAACAAAGACTAGAAAGAAACAAAGAACATCACCAGAAACACCAACTTTACAGGTAACACTATGGCACTAATTCCATATCTATCAATAGTCACTCTCAATGTAAATGGACTAAACATTCCAATCAAAAGACATAGGGTATCAGAATAGATAAAAACAAGAGCCATCTATTGCTGCCTACAAGAGATTCAATTTAGACCTAGGGACACTGGCAGATTGAAAGTGAGGGGATGGAGAACCAACTATCATGCCCATGGACATCAAAAGAAAGCCAGGGTAGCCATATCTACATCAGACAAATAAGATTTTAAACCAAGGAATGTATCAAGATATGAAAAAGAGCATTGTATCAAAATTAACTGGTCTATCTATCAAGAACATCTAACAATTGTAAATATACATGTTCCCAACTTGGGAGCACACAAATATATAAGTCAATGAATAACAAACATAAAGAAACTCATGGATAATAATAAAATATTAGTGGGGGACCTTAACACCCCACATATAGCAATGGACAGATCATCTAAACAGAAAATCAATAAGGAAACAATGGCTTTGAATGGCACACTGGACCAGATGGACTTAACAGGCATATTCAGAACATATTATCCTAAAGCAGCAGAATACATATTTTTTTAGTGCACATGGAACAGTTGCCACAATAGATCACATACTGGGTCAGGGCTGATTTAGCCCTGAACAAGTACAAAAAAATGGAGATCATACCATGCATGATTTCAGTCCACAATGCCATGAAACTTGAAGTCAACAAAGAGAAAATATTGGAAAGACCACAAATACATGGATATTAAAGAGCATCATACTGGGCGCCTGGGTGGCTCAGTGGGTTAAAGCCTCTGCTTTCGGCTCAGGTCATGATCTCAGGGTCCTGGGATCGAGGCCCGCATCGGGCTCCCTGCTCAGCGGGGAGCCTGCTTCCCCCCCCTCTCTCTCTCTGCCTGCCTCTCTGCCTCCTTGTGATCTCTCTCCCTCTGTGAAATAAATAAATAAATAAAATCTTTAAAAAAAAAGAGCATCATACTAAATAATAAATAGGCTAACCAGGAAATTAAAGAAGAAATAAAATTAAAAAAAAAACATGAGAGCAAATGAAAGTGAAAACACAATAGTCCAAAACCTTTGGGATGCAGAAAAAGCAGTCCTAAGAGGGAAGTATATTGCAATACAAGCTTACCTCAAGAAGCAAGAAAAGTCTCAAATTCATAACCTAACCTTACACCTAAAGAAGCTAGAAAAAGAACAGCAAATAAAGTCTAAAGCCAGCAGAAGGGAAACAATAAAGATTAGAGCAAAAATAAATGAAATAAAAGCAAACAAATCCAGAACACATCAACTAAACTAAGAGTTGGTTCCCTGAAAGAATAAAATCGATCAACCTCTAGCCAGACTTATCAAAAAAAGAGAGAGAAAGAGAAGGGGCAGCTAGGTGGCTCAGTTTGTTAAGCTGCTGCCTTCCGCTCAGGTCATGATCACAGGGTGCTGGGATCAAGCCCCACATCAGGCTCCTTGCTGAGACAGGAGCCTGCTTCTCTCCTGCCTTCCATTCCCCCTGCTTGTGTTGCTCTCTCCCTCTCTCTCTGTCTCTCTCCATCTCTCTCTCCCACTCTCTGTCAAATAAATAAATAAAAATCTTTTTTTTAAGATTTTTTTTTATTTGACAGAGAGAGAGAGAGATCACAAGTAGGCAGAGAGGCAGGCAGAGAGAGAGGAGGAAGCAGGGCCCCCGCTGAGCGGAGAGCCCGATGCGGGGCTTGATCCCAGGACCCTGATATCATGACCTGAGCCGAAGGCAGAGGCTTTAACCCACTGAGCCACCCAGGTGCCCCAATAAAAATCTTTTTTAAAAAAGAAAAGAGAAATGACCTACATAAATTAAATCATGAATGAAAAAGAGATCACAACCAACACCACAAAAATACAAATAATCATAATAGAATATTATAAAAAATCATAAGCCAACAAATTGGGCAAACTGGAAGAAATGGACAAATTCTTACAATCATACAAATTACTGAAACTGAAATACGATGAAATCGAATATTTATTTTTTAATTTATTACATATACTGTATTATTTGCCCCAGGGGTACAGGTCTGTGAATCATCAGGCTTACACATTTCACAGCTCTCGCCACAGCACAAACCCACCCCCACTCCCATAACCCAGCCACACTACCCCGACGCCCCCACCCCCCAGTAACCCTCAGTTTGTTTCATGAGATTAAGAGTCTCTTATGGATTGTATCCTTCCTGATACCATCTTGTTTCATTTTTTTCCCTCCCTACTGCCCACGACCCTCCGCCCTGCCCCTCAAATTCCTCATATCAGTGAGATCATATGATAATTGTCTTTCTCAGATTGACTTATTTTGCTTAGCATAATACCCTCTAGTTCCATCCACGTCATTGCAAAAGGCAATATTTCATTTCTTTTGATTGTTGCATAGTATTCCATTGTATATATACACCACCTATTCATTATCCATTCATCTGTTGATGGACATCTAGGTTCTTTCCATAGTTTGGCTATTGTGGACATGGCTGCTACAAACATTCGGGTGCACGTGCCTCTGAGGATCACTATATTTGTATCGTTAGGATAAATAACCAGTAGTGTGATTGCTGGGTCATAGGGTAGCTCTATTTTCAACTTTTTGAGGAACCTCCTTACTGTTTTCCAGAGTGGCTGCACCAGCTTGCAATCCCACCAACAGTGTAGGAAGGTTCCCCTTTCTCTACATCCTCGCCAACACCTGTCTTTTACTGACTTCTTAATTATAGCCATTCTGATTGCTGTGAGATGGTATCTCACTGTGGTTTTGATTTGTATTTCCCTGCTGCAGAGTGAAGTTGAACACTTTCTCATGTGTCTGTTGGCCATTTGGATGTCTTCTTTGGAGAAATTTCTGTTCATGTCTTCTGCCTGTGTCTTGATTGGTTTATTTTCTTTGGGCGTTGTGTTTAATAAGCTCTTTATAGATTTTGGATACTAGCCCTTTATCTGATAGGTCACTTGCAAATATCTTCTCCCATTATGTCAGTTGCCTTTTGATTTTGTTGACTGTTTCCTTTGCTGTGCAAAAGCTTTCAATCTTGATGAAGAACCAATAGTTCATTTTTGCCCTTGCTTCCCTTGCCTTTGGTGATGTTTCTAGGAAGAAATTGTTGCGGTTGAAGTCAAAGAGACTGCTGCCTGTATTCTCCTCAAGGATTTTGATAGATTCCTGTCTCACATTGACGTCTTTTATCCATTTTGAGTCTATTTTTGTGTGTGGTGTAAGGAAATGGTCCAGTTTCATTCTTCTGCATGTGGCTCTCCAATATTCCCAACACCATTTCTTGAAGAGACTGTCTTTATTCCGTTCAACATTCTTCCCTGATTTTTTGAGGACTAGCTGACCATAGAGTTGAGGGTCCATTTCTGGGTTCTCTATTCTGTTCCATTGATCTATGTGTCTATTTTTGTGCCAATACGATACTGTCTTGATGATTACAGCTTGGTAATAGAGCCTGAAGTCTGGGATTGTGATAACACCAACGTTGGCTCTCTTTTTCAACATTCCTCTGGCTATTCGGGGTCTTTTCTGGTTCCATTTTTCCATTCTTCATTTTTCCATTATTTTGTGTAGTCCTCAATTTCTTTCATGAGTACTTTATAGTTTTCTGAGTACAGATTCTTTGCCTCTTCAGTTATGTTTATTTCTAGATATCTTATGGTTTGGGGTGTAATTGTAAATGGGATTGACTGCTTAATTTCTCTTTCTTCTGTCTTGTCCTTGGTGTATAGAAATGCAACTGATTTCTTTGAGTCGATTTTATATCTTGACGCTTTACTGAATACCTTTATGAGTTCTAGCAGTTTTGGAGTGGAGTCTTCTGGGTGTTCCACATAAAGTATCACATCATCTGCAAAGACTGAGAGTTTGACTACCTTGTTGCTGATTCGGATGCCTTTTATTTCTTTTTGTTGTCTGATTGCCGAGGCTAGGACTTCTAGTATTATGTTGAATAGTAGTGGTGATAGTGGACAGCCCTGCTGTGTTCCTCACCATAGGGGAAAACTTTCAGGTTTTCTCCATTGAGAATGGTATTTGTTGTAGGTTTTTCATAGATGGCTTTGATGATACTGAGGTGTGTACCATCTATCCCTACACTGTGAAGAGTTTTGATCAAGAAAGGATGCTGTACTTTGTCAAGTGCTTTTTCAGCATCTATTGAGAGAATCATATGTTTCTTGTTCTTTCTTTTATTTAATGGATTGTATAACATTGATTCATTTGAGGATGTTGAATCAATGTTGCAACTAAGGAATAAATCCCACTTGATTGTGGTGAATAATCCTTTTAATGTACTGTTGGATCCCATTGGCTAGTATTTTGGTGAGAATTTTTGCATCTGTGTTCATCAAGGATATTGGTCTGTAATTCTTCTTCTTGATGGGGTCTTTGTCCGGTTTTGGGATCAAGGTAATGCTGACCTCATAAAATGAGTTTGGAAGTTTTCCTTCCATTTCTATTTTTTTGGAACAGTTTCAGGAGAATATTTGTAGTTTATACGTCTCTAGGAATGCATTCATTTCTTCCAGATTGTCTAATTTGCTGGTTATTGTTTGTTGAGAGATTTTTGATGACTGCTTCAATCTCCTTACTGGTTATGGGTCTGTTCAGGTTTTCTATTTCTTCCTGGTTCAGTTTTTGTAGTTTATACGTCTCTAGGAATGCATTCATTTCTTCCAGATTGTCTAATTTGCTGGTGTAGAGTTGCTCATAATATGTTCATATAATTGTTTGTATGTCTTAGGTGTTGGTTGTGATCTCTCCTCTTTCATTCATGATTTTATTAATTTGAGTCCATTCTCTTTTCTTTTGGATAAGGCTGGCCAGGGGTTTATCAGTCTTATTAATTCTTTCAAAGAACCAGCTCCTAGTTTCGTTGATTTCTTCTACTGTTCTTTTGCTTTCTATTTCATTGATTTCTGCTCTGATCTTTATGATTTCTCTTCTACTGTTGGGTGTAGGCTTTCTTTGCTGTTCTTTCTCTAGCTTTTGTAGGTGTAGAGTTAGGTTGTGTACTTGAGACCTTTCTTGTTTCTTGAGAAAGGCTTGTATTGCTATATACTTTCCTCTCAGGACTGCCTTTGCTGTGTCCCAAAGATTTGAACAGTTGTGTTTTCATTTTCATTTGTTTCCATGGATTTTTTAAATTCTTCTTTAATTTCCCCATTGACCCATTCATTCTTTAGTAGGATGTTCTTTAGCCTCCATGTATTTGAGTTCTTTCCAACTTTCCTCTTGTGATTGAGTTTCAGAGTATTATGGTCTGAAAATATGCAGAGAATGATCCCAAACTTTTGGTACCAGTTCAGACCTGATTTGTGACCCAGGAAGTGATCTATTCTGGAGAATGTTCCATGTGCACTAGAGAAGAATGGGTATTCTGTTGTTTTGGAATGGAATGTTCTAAATATATCTGTGATGTCCAACTGGTCCAGCGTGTCAATTAAAGCCTTTATTTCCTTGTTGATAATTTTCTTCAATGATCTGTCCATTTCAGTAAGGGGGGTGTTAAAGTCCCCTACTATTATTGTTGATGTTTTCTTTGATTTTGTTATTAATTGGCTTGTATATTTAATATAATTTAAATTAATATTAATATTTAATTTAATATTTTAATAATTCCTGTGGGGCTGGCTTGGTGTTTGCAAATTCCTTTAGTTTTTGTTTGTCCTGGAAGCTTTTTATCTCTCCTTCTATTTTCAATGACAGCCTAGCTGGATATAGCATTCTTGGGTGCACATTTTTCTCATTCAATGCTCTGAATATATCACGGCAGGTCTTTCTGACCTGCCAGGTCTCTGTGGATAATTCTGCTGTCAGTCTAATATTTCTACCATTGTATGTGATAGACCTCTTGTCCCAAGCTTCTTTCAGAATTTCCTCTTTGTCACTAAGACTTGTAAGTTTTACCATTAGATGATGGGGTGTGGAGATATTTTTATTGATTTTGAGGGGGGTTCTCTGTGCCTCCTGGAATTTGATGATTGTTCCCTTCTCCAAATTAGTGGAATTCTGTACTATACTTTGCTCCAATATACTTTCAGCCCCTCTCTCTCTTCTTCTTCTTCTGGGAACCCAATTACTCTAATATTGTTTTGTCTTATGGTATCACTTATCCTTGGAATTCTCCCCTTTTGGTCCAGTAGTTGTTTGTCTCTCTTTTGCTCAGCTTCTTTATTCTCCATCATTTGGCCTTCTATATCCCTAATTCTCTCTTCTACCTCATTTATCCTAGCTCCATTTTTTATTGCACCTTATTAATAGCTTTTTTAATTTCAATTTGGTTAGATTTTATTTCTTTTATTTCTCCTGAAAGGAATTTTATTTCTCCGAAAGAGATTCTGTAATATCTGCCATGCTTTTCTTGAGCCCAGCTAGCACCTTGATAATCAGTATTCTGAATTCTAGTTCTGACATATTACTAATTTCTGTATTGATTTGGTCCCTAGCCATCAGTACTGCCTCTTGTTTTTGTGTGTCTGTGGTGAGTTTTTCTGCCTTGTCATTTTATCCAGATAACAATAGATGAATTAGAGAACAAAATACTAAAAGTATAGCAACGACCCCAGAAAAATATACACTAACCAAAACAGAAGAGACACAAAACCAGGGGGAGAAGAATGGGGGGGTAATGAAGAAAAAATATATCTATATATCTATCTATATCTGTATCTGTATCTATATCATCTATATCTGTATCAATATCATCTATATCTATATGTATATATATTAGACTGTTGAATTGAACTGAGCCACACACTTGGTTTTGGGTGTATTTTGGTCTGTTAGAAGAAACTACCTCCCAAAATTTTAAAGAAAAAAAACTTATATGTATACACAAATAAGAGCACACACGATGAAGGGATGGAGTATGATTGTAAAGATGAAAATTTAAAAAGATTCTAAAAAAGGAATTGATAAGATAAGAAGTTGGTTGAAAAAAGAAAAAAAAGTGGAAAGAATGTGATCAGGCTGGAGACTAGAACAAAGCCATGTGCTAGATTTAGGGTATATTTTGATCTATTAGAAGAAATTGTATCCCAAAAATTTAAAGAAAAAAAAACTACATGTACACAAAAAATAAGGTTAAATACAATGAAGGGATAAAATATGACTATAGCAATGAAAATTTAAAAAGATTTTTAAAAAGGTATTTATACGACAAAATAGTTTAAAAACGTTAAAATAGGAAAGAGAATTTTTTTAAGTAAAAAAAACCAAAAGTCAAAGAATTTAACTTTGAAAGACTAAAGAATCATGGGGAAAAAGCCCTGAATTCTATGTGTTGTTTTCCCCTAGCTCTGGAGTTCCACAGTTCTGATTGATCGGTGAACTTGATCTTGCCTGGGTGTTCTTGCTGATCTTCTGGGGGAGGGGACTGTTGCTGTGATTCTCAGGTGTCTTTGCCTGAGGCGGAATTGCACCACCCTTGCCAGGGACCAGACTAAGTAATCGGCTCAGGTTCGCTCTCGGTAGCTTTAGTTCCCTGAAAGCTTTCCGTACAGCTTTGGAGAATGGGAATGAAAATGGTGGCCTCCTAATCTCTGACCCTGTAGGAGCTGAGAGCTCAGAGCCCCATTTTTCAGTGTGCCCTCAGAGAAAAGCAGTCAATCCCTCCCATCTCCCTGGTCTCCAGCCGCACTCCAAGCTCACCCAGCCAGTGCCAGAGCGTTTCTATCTCTGGTGCATGACCCTATTTGGAATCTCCAAACCCAGCAGGTTTCTGCAGCACACTCCCATGCCGCTCCTCCCAGAGGAGGGAGGTGGGGGGTCTCTCCACATCTCCCACTTGTGGGGTCCCTGCTCAATGAGCAGTGGGCCAACTGTGCCTTGGATCACTGTTTAAGGTAGCACCAAGCTAAGAGCCCACTCCTTGGCGCTGTCTCTACAGTCCACTTCCCTGCTCTGATACCTGGGATCTCTGCTGTACTCAGACATCTCTAGTCTTTTTGTGTCCTTGCAGGTCCTAAAACCACACTGTCCCCATGAGGGCTCCACCCCCTCTTAGTCTCTGGAGCGAGGTCCCTCTGTGAAGTGGACCTCTAAAAGTTCCAATTTTGTGCTCTGCTGCTCTCTCACTTGCCAGGACCTGGCCCCTCCCCCCTTGGTCTATCTTCCCATTGCTTCAGATTCACTTCTCTGCAAGTCCTACCTTCCAGAAATTCGTCGATTTTCTGTTCCTAGAATTACTGCTCTTCTTCTCTTCAATCTCCTGTTGAGTTTGTAGGTGTTCAGACTGGGTTGATAACTATCTGGCTGTACTCCTGGGACCTGAAGATAATCGGTCCCCTACTCCTCTGTCATCTTGCTCTTTCCCCAGACATTGAATAACCACAAAGAAAATGAATCAGTAGTCAAAAATCTCCCAACAAACAGAAGCCCAGAGCCAGATGGCTTCCCAGGGGAATTCTACCAGACATTTAAAGAAGAGTGAATACATATCCTTCTCAAATTGTTCCCCCCCAAAAAAGAAATGGAAGGAAAGCTTTCAAATCCTTTCTACAAGGCATTACCTTGATTCTAAAACCAGAGAAAGACCCCACTAAAAAGGAGAGGTTTTTTTACTTTATTCATTCTTTCAGAAAACAAGTTTCTAATTTCATTGATCTGTTCTACTGTTCTTTTGGTTTATATTTCATTGATTTATGCTCTAATCATTATTATTTCTCTTTTCCTGCTTGGTATAGGCTTAATTTCTATTCTTTCTCTGCCTCCTTTAGGTATAAGGTTAACTTTTATATTCCAGATTTTTCTAATTTTTTGAGAAAGCCTTGTGTTGCTATGTACTTCCCTCTTAGGACCACCTTTGTGTATCCCAAAGGTTTTGAACAGTTGTGTTTTCATTTTCAGTTATTTCCATGAATTTTTAAAATTTTTCAGTAATTTCCTGGTTGACCCATTCATTCTTTAGTAGGATGCACTTTAAGCTCCAAACATTTGAGTTCCTTCCAAATTTCCTCTTGTGATTGAGTTCAAGTTTCAAAGCATTGTGGTCTGAAAATACACTGGGAATAATCCCAATCTTTTGGTACCAGTTGGGACGTGATTTGTGACTCAGTATGTGATCAGTTCTGGAGAATGTTCCACATCCATTTGAGAAGAGTGTGTATTCTGTTGTCTTAGAATGGAATGTTCTGAATATATCTGTGAAGTCCACCTGCTCCAGTGTGTCATTCAAAGCCCTTATTTCCTTGTTAGTCTTCTGTTTAGATGATCGTTCCATTGCTGTGAGTGGGGTGTTGAAGTCCCCTACTATTATTTTATTGTTATCAATGTGTTTCTTTAATTTGGTTATAAATTGTTTTATATAATTGGCTGCTCCCAGGTTAGGAGCATAAATATTTATAATTGTTACATCTTATGGTTGGATATACTCTTTAAGTTTGTTATAATATCCCTCTTCATCCCTTACTACAGTCTTTGGTTTAAAATATAATTTTTTTGCAATGAGGATTGCTACCCCAGCTTTCTTTTAATGTCCATTACCATGGTAAATTTTTCACCACCCCTTCACTTTCAGTCTGGATGTGACTTTAGGTCTAAAATAAGCCCCTTTTAGACAGCATATGGATGGGTCTTGCTTTTTTATCCAATCTGATACCCTATATCTTTTGATTGGGGCATTTAGCCTGTTTACACTATTTAAGAATCTATTGAAAGATATGAATTTAGTGCCCATTTACACTATTGAGTAACTATTGAAAGATATGAATTTAGTGCCATTGTATTGCCTGTAAAGTCCCTCTTTCTATAGTTCGTCTGGTTTCTCACTGGTCTATGTTACTCTTGGGCTCCCTCTTTGCATAGAGAATCTCCTTGAGTATTTTTTGCAGGGCTGGCTTAGTGATCACAAATTCTATTAGTTTCTCTTTGTCCTGGAAGCTCTTTATCTCTCCTTCCATTCTGAATGTCAGCCTTGCTGGATAAAGTATTCTTGGCTGCATGTTTTTCTCATTTAGCACCCTGACTATATCATGTCAGCCCTTTCTGGCCAGCTTGGTCTCTGTGGATAGATCTGCTGCCTGTCTAATGTGCCTACCCCTATAGGTTAAGGAGTTCTTCTCTTGCCCTGCTTTGGGGATTTTCTCTTTATCTCTGAAATTTGAAAGTTTCACCTTTTTATGTTGTGATGTTGATCTATTTTATTGATTTTGAGGAGGGTTCTCTCTACCTCCTGGACTTGAATGCCTGTATCCTTCCCCAGATTAGGAAAGTTCTCAGCTATAATTTGCCTCTCTACTCTCTCTCTCTCTCTCTCTTACTCTCTCTCTCTCTCTCTCTTCCTTCTCCTTCTCCTCTTCCTCCTCCTCTTCCTCCCCCACCTCCTCTTCCTCCTCCTCCTTCCCCTTCTCCTTCTCCTTTCTTCCTCTTCTTCTTCTTCTTCTTCTTCTTCTTCTTCTTCTTCTTCTTCTTCTTCTTCTTCTACTTCTTCTTCTTCCCCTACTTCTTCTTCTTCCTCTGGGACTCCAATAATTCTAATATTGTTTCACTTTATGGAATCACTGATTTCTTGAATACTCCCTTCATGGTCCATTAGTTGTTTTTCTCTCTTTTCCTTAGCTTCCTTCCTTTCCAACATCTTGTCTTCTATGTCACTGACTCTTCTGCCTTGGTTACTCTATCTGTTAGAGCATTCATTTTAGACTGCACTTTAGTTAAAGCATTTTATTTTTGACATGATTAGATTTTATTTCTGCACTAAGAGATTCTCTAGTGTCTTTTATGTTTTTTTTTCAAGCTGAGTTAGCAACTTTATAATCATCCTGATTTCCATTTCTGACATTTTAATTATATCCATATCAATTAGATCTGTGGCAGAGTATTACCTCTGATTTTTCTTTTGTTGTGAATTCCTCCTTCTAGTCATTTTGCCCAGAGAAGAATGCATAAGCAAGAGAACACTATCAAAAATATCAACCAAATCCGAAGAGGTCAGAAACCAAAAAAGAAAAGAAAAAGAAGAAAAAGGGGGAAAGGAGATAATATAACTTCCCAGATGGACAAAATGGGGTGATCCACTTGGTCCTAAGTGTATGTTTATTCTGTTTGTTAGGAGATACTAAATCCCAAAATTGTAAAGAAAGCAAAACATATATATATAATTGAATACAGTGAAAGGAAGCCAATAATGAAGAATAAAAATGTAAATGTAAAAATGAAAGTTAAAGAAAGACTTAAAATCAAATAGTTGATAAAATAAGGAATGAATTGAAAAGGAAAAAAGAAAAGGAAAATTTTAAACTGAAAGATAAAAGAATCATGAGGAAAAAAAACTCAAATTCTACATACTATTTTCTCCTAGCACTGAAGTTTTGCAGTTCTGTTTATTCTGTATACTTGGTATCCACTTGATGTTCCAGATTTTCTTCTGGGAGAGGGGCCTGCTGCACTAATTCTTGGGTGTTTTGCCTGGGCAGAGTTGCACCACCACTTGCCAGGGGCCAGGCTCAGTGTAAGCTGTTTTGGGTTGCTCTATATGGTTTTTGTTCCCTGAACGTTTTCTGTGCTGCTTTAGAGGATGAAAATAAAAATGATGCATTCCAATCTGCAGCCCCAGAGCTGAAAGATCAAGGACGCTTCTCTTCAGTAACCCCTAAGGTAAAAGCAGCCTTCACTCTTGTGTGTGCCAAACTCTGCGGACTCCTGTGGTGCACAGTCACACAGATCCTCCTGGAGGAGGGAGCAGGGTCATTGGGTTTCTGTCCTTTGCAGGCCCCTCCCTCTCAGAGAGCAGTTGCCCTATCCTGCCACAGGTTGTTGGTTTATGGCAAACCAGTTGAGATCCCACTCCCCGGCTCACTGACTGCAGTCAGTTTTCTGCTCTAATGCTTGGGAATTCTGCCAGTTCAGGCACCCCTGTTCTTTCTGTGACGCTGGGGATCCTGAGACTACACTGCCCCACCTAGGCTTCTTCCCTGCTTCACTGCCTTAGCACATTTCAGGCAGGAAAGTCTCTCACTGGAGCATACTTGTAAAAGTTCCAATTTTATGCTCCAGGGCTATATCATGTTCCAGTATCTGACTTACAGAGGCTCTCTCCCTCCACTCTTTATCTTCAAGTATATCCCCTCAGATTCACTTCTCTGTACCTCCTGTCTTGCAAAAAGTGGTCAATTGTCTATTTGTAGAATTCCAGCCATTCTTTTCCTACATCTCAGGTTGAATTCATTGGTGTCCAAATGATTTGATAGATATCTAGCTAAATTCAAGGGACCAGAAGAAATGAAGTCCCTTACTCTTCCACCATCTTGCCTCTCTTCTTAGTTGCTAATCCTCACTGTAGCTTTAATTTGTGTTTCCCTGCTGATCAGTGATGCTGAGCATCTTGTTGTGTGTCTGTTAGCCATCTGTATGTCTTCTTTGCAAAAAATGTCTATTTGTGTCTTCCGCCCATTTTTTAATTGATTTGCATTTTTTGGTTGTTCAGTTTTATAAGTTCTTTCTAGATTTTGGATACTAACCCTTTATCAGATATGTCACTTTCAAATATATTCTCCCATTCCTAAGTTGACTTTTAGTTTTGTTGAATTATTTCCTTCACTGTGAAGAAGCTATTTATTTTATAATAAATTATAAAATTATTTTATTTATTTATTCCTGCTTTTGTCTCCTTTGCCTCAGGAGGCATATCTTGAAGGAAGTTATGACTGATGTCAGAGAAGTTACTGCATGTGTTCTCCTCCAGGATTTTGATGGTTTCCTACCTCACATTTAGATCTTTCACCAATTTAAAATTTATTTTTGTGTATGGTGTAAGAAACTGGTCCAATTCCATTCTTTTGCATGTCGCTGTACAGTTTTCCCAATACCATTTGTTGAAGAGATTGTCTTTTGCCCACTGGATATTTTTTCCTGCTTTGTCGAGGATTCATTGACCATATGGGTTGTGGGTTCATTTCTAGGTTTTCTGTTCTGTTCCATTGATCTATGTGTCTATTTTTGTGCCAGTATCATACTTTTTTAAAATTTATTTACTTATTTCAGACAGAGAGAGAGAGAGCAAGCATGAGCAGGTTGGGGGTTCAGAGGGCAGAGAGAGAAGCAGGCTCCTCGCCAAGCAGAGAGCCCAACGTGGGGCTGGAATCCAGGACCCTGGGATCATGACCAGAGTCGAAAGCAGATGCCCAACCAACTGAGCCACCAAGGCACCTCTAGTACCATACTTTCTTGAGCAGTACAGCTTTGTAATATAATTTCAAGTTCAGAATTAGGATGCCTCCAGCTTTGCTTTTCTTTTTCAGGGTTGCTTTGGCTGTTAGGATCTTTTGTGGTTCCATACAAATTTTAGGATTCTTTGTTCTAGCTCTGTGAAAAATGCTGTTGGTATTTTGATAGAGATTGCATTAAATGTGTAGATTGCTTTGAGCAATATAGGCATTTTAACAATATTTTTCTTCCAATCCACGACCATGGAATATTTTTCCATTTCTTTGTCCTCTTCAATTTCTTTCAACAGTGTTTTCAGAGTACAGGTCTTTTACGTTTATAGTTAAGTTTGTTCCTAGGTATCTTATTGTTTTTAGTGCAATTGTAAATGAGATCAGTTCCTTAATTGGTCTTTCTGCTCCTTCATTACTGGTATATAGAAATGCAACAGATTTCTGTAGATTGATTTTGAATTCTTTGACTTTACCAAATTCATGTATCAGCTCTAGCAGTGTTTTGGTTGAGTCTTTTGGGTTTTCTGTATAGAGTATCATGTCGCCTACAAATAATGGAAGTTTTATTTCTTCCTTGCCATTTCTTATGCCTTTTATTTCTTTTTTTTTTGTCTGATTGCTGTTGCTAGGACTTCCAGTTAAATAGCAGTGGTGACAGTGGAGATCTCTGTCTTTTTCCTAATTAAAGAGGAAAAGCTCTCACTTTTTCCCAATTGAGGATATTAGCTGTGAGATTTTCATATATGACCCTTATTATGTCAAAGTACGTTCCCTCTAAACCTACTTTGTTGAGGGTTTTTATCATGAGTGGATGTTGTACTTTTACAAACGCTTTTTCTGCATCTACTAAAGTGATCATATGATTTTTATCCTTTCTTTTATTAATGTGGTTATCATCTTAATTAACTTGAAAATACTGAACCACCCTTGTATCCCAGGAATAAATCTCACTTGATTGTGGTGAATGATTTTTTTAATTTATTGTTGGATTTGGTGTGCCAATATTTTACTGCATCCATTTTCATTAAGGATATTGGCCTGTGGTTCTCTTTTTTAGCAGAGTCTCTACCTGGATTTTGAATCAGGGTAATGCTGTCTCATAGAATGAATTTAGAGGATTCTTTGATATTTATCCTGCATGGTGTTCTCTGAGCTTCCTGGATCTGTGGTTTGATATCTGTCATTAATTTTGGAAAATTCTCAGGCATTATTATTGTAATTTTTTTTCTCTTTTCTCTCTTTTCCTTCTGGTATTCCCATTACACATATGTTAAATATATTCCAGCTATTCCAAGTTCTTAGATATTGTGTTATATTTTCTTCATTCTTTTCCTTTGCACTTCAGTTTTGGATATTTCTATTAACATTCCTTCAAGCTCACTGATTCTCTCCTTGGCCATATCCAGCCTACTCTTGAACCCATCAAAAGCATTCTTGATTTCTGTTACAGAGTTTTTGATTTCTATAATTTTCCTTTTGATTCTTAGAGTTTCTATCTCTCTGCTTATGTTGCCCATATGTTCTTGTATGTTGCCCACTTTTTTTTTAATACAGCCCTTAGCAAATTATTCAGGTATTTTAAATCCCAGTCTGATATTTCCAAAACTTCTGCCCTGAGTCAGAAGGATGTCCATGTGCCAAGGATGGCCTCAGATTATTATATATGAGATTATATATAACTAGAGACTGCAACCATCCCTGATAGCTCTGCCACAAGGAAGAACTATTTCATCAGGCTCAACTGCCAAGTGGCTAATCTCATTTCCCCAGACCCCCGGGATGGAAATAATAATAATAATAATAATAATAATAATAATAATAATATAATATGATTAATTATATATAATTAGTATAGGGGTGCCAAGGATGGCCTCAGATTATTATATATGAGATTATATATAACTAGAGGCTGCAGCCATCCCTGATAGCTCTGCCACAAGGAAGAACTATTTCATCAGGCTCAACTGCCAAGTGGCTAATCTCATTTCCCCAGACCCCCGGGATGGAAATAATAATAATAATAATAATAATAATAATAATAATAATATAATATGATTAATTATATATAATTAGTATAGGGGTGCCAAGGATGGCCTCAGATTATTATATATGAGATTATATATAACTAGAGGCTGCAGCCATCCCTGATAGCTCTGCCACAAGGAAGAACTATTTCATCAGGCTCAACTGCCAAGTGGCTAATCTCATTTCCCCAGACCCCCGGGATGGAAAAGCTATTTTGTGTGCTTTTTGCTGTTGGTAAACATCATCAGGTCCCATTTTCCACAGCTCATTTATGTAGAAAGTCTAAATAGAGGAGGTGGCAGTAACCAGGAGGTGCTTGTTCCCCACCCCCTCAACTCCCACTATGTAAGGAGAATCCCGACAGGGCAGCTGGTCAAGAAAACAGTCCCCTAATTGTGTACAGTTCTGTGTTATAAGAGAAGTGCTCCAAAGCACTTGACAGTCTAGTAGTAGCTCTCATCTTGCCAAGATTTTTGGGGTAGAAGACCTACTTCAGGTAGAATCAGGAGCCAATAAACATTGTGTATTCCATCCTTCCCACCTTTGAGATGCAGAAGATTCATACTAATTAGTGTCAGCAGCTGGGAGTGGCAACAGTGCCCCCTGTACATGCACATGTGCACACACATATCACCTGTTCCAAAGAGAGGATCTAGGTGAGTTTTCCACCCCCCCCATTCCTACCCTACCCTCCTGCTCCTGATTTATATAATTCAGAGGTTCTTCTTAAGGATAGATCTGAGTAAACATGAAAGACTGGTAACACTGTGTCCCCATCAAAGAACCCAACTACAGTTGGATCATCTTGTGGAGCAATTTATGCAGCAGAGCATTGTTAAAAACAATAGAGCTGGGTATAATACTAATAGAAGCATGCCAGTCAAAAGTTTAATGAGTACATCAGGAAAGGGACAAAGAGAGAGAATCTAAAGCCACTGTCATTCATGGTGGTCAAGAAAACTGTATGCATGCCTAAGGTTGTATCCTCTGGGGAGAAACAGAAGCTCTACATCAGGGGGGAAATAAACTTCACCTAAATAGTCCATCTAAGTCACAAAATAAGCAACCAACCAACCAACCAACCAATAATATCCTAGAAAGGAGAGGGAGAATCTATATCCAGAATTGTTTCAATATATTATCTAAAATGTCCATTTCAACAAAAAAATTGAGACTTGCAAAGAGAAACAAGACAGTATGACCCATATAGAGAAAAAATACAATAGAAATTGCCTTTAATGGGACCCAGATACTAATTTAGAAGACAAAGACTTCAAAGTAGCTATCATAAATATGTTCAAATAAGTAATGGAAACCTTGCTTAAAGAAAATAAAGTACGATAAAAATATCTCTTTAAATAATCAATAAAATGAAAGAAATGAAGAACCAAATAAAATTTCTGGAATTGAAAATTACAATAAACAAAATTTTAAAAAAGTTATGACCTGGGTGGCTCAGTGGGTTAAGCCTCTGCCTTCAGCTCAGGTTATGATCTCAGGGTCCTGGGATTGAGCCCCACATTGGGCTCTCTGCTCAGCAGGGAGCCTGCTTCCTCCTCTCTCTGCCTGCCTCTCTGCCTACTTGTGATCTCGATCTCTCTCTCTCTCTCTCTCTCTCTCTCTCTCTCTCTCTCTCTCCGTCAAATACATAAATAAAATCTTTAAAAAAAAGTTATGACAAGGGCTCATAAATAGATTTGGCATGGTAAAAAATTAGTAAACTTGAAGATAAGTTAATAAAGATGAGGCAATCTGAATAGAAATGAATACTGAAAAATAGAGACAGGGATTCAGATAAGTATGGGACATAATTAAGTATACCAACATATACATAGCAGGAATACCAGAAAGAGAGGAGAGAGACAGAAAAGCAGAAAAATATTTAAAGAAATACTCACTGAAAATTTCCCAGATTGATGAAAACTGTTAATCTACACATGCAAGGCTGAAATCCAAGAATAAATTTAAGGAGGGCCACACAGAGACATATCATAGTCAAAATGTTGAAAGACTAAGACAAAATGAAAATTTTGAAATTAGCAAGAAAAAAATGATGTTATGCGCAGATTACTAGATGACATCTAATCAGAAACAATGGAAGCTTGGGAGCAGTGGCAAGACATCCTCAAAGTAGAGGAAAAAACCCTGTGAAGCAAGAATATTATACTCAGTAAAACTGTCTTTTAAAAATGAACGGGCAATAAAGACATTCTCAGATCAAAAATACTTGAGAAATTTTGTTGTTAGCAGTCATGATTTACAAGAAATATGAGAGAAAGTTCCTCAGGCTAAAAGCAAGCAACACCAGATAGTAATTAAAATATACACATATGCACAAAAAAATCAGTGAGTGCTATAAAAATATTTATACAAGAAATTATAAATATCCACAAAGCTGATTTAAAAAGAAATCATATGTGTGTGTATATATATATACATATACATATACATATATATACATATATATACATATATATATACACACACATATATATACACACACATATATATATATTCATATTTTGGACCTATGATATACAGAATGTGATCAGTTTGATACTAAAAGGATAAAGGATGCAGATAGGAATAAAGCTGATTTGGACTAAGAAACTGACACCAGATAATAATTTGAACACAATAAGAAGAAACAAAACCAAAATTGGTGGATTAAGAAGGCTATTATGATTTATATAATAAATATATAAAATATACTTGCTGTCTTATCTTCTTCCAGCTTCTTTCAAATATATACATTTATTTTATAAAGAAATATATACAAATAAAATGTATTATTGATTTTTTTGTGTTATTGGTTTTTTTTTGTAGGGAGGGAAGGGGAAGGGATAGAGGGAGAGGGAGAGAGAGAATATTAAGCAGACTCCATGCCCAATGCAAGCCCAATATGGGGCTATATTTCACAACCCGAGATCATGACCTGAGCTGAAATCGAGAGCCAGACACTTAACTGACTGAGCCACCCAGGTGCCCCTGTGTTATTGTTTTTTAAATCATATATAGATATAATATCTGTAACAATTATAGGGGCATCTGGGTGGCTCAGTCATTAAGTGTCTGCCTTTGGCTCAGGTCAAGCCCCGCATTGGGCTCTTACTTGATGGGAAGCTTGCTTTTCCTTCTCCCACTCCACATGCCTGTGTCCCCTCTCTTGCTGTCTGTCTGTCTCTCTGACAAGTAAATAAATAAATAAATAAATAAATAAATAAATAAATAAATAAAAACAATTATAGTACAAAACATGGGAAAATAAAATTCTATAGGAATAAGTTTTCCACATCATATTGAATTAAGTTAGTATACTTCTGAAGTAGATTCTGATAAGTTAAAATGTGCTTGGTACTCCCTAGGGAAACCAGTAAGAATATAACTAAATATATAGTGAAAAATTCATTAATGGGAGTAAAATGTTACATTATAAATTTTCACTTAATGCAAAACAAAACATTAAGGGAAGAACAGAGGAACAGAAAGGACATCAGACAAAAAAGAAAAATGATACGCAGACACAAATCCAATCTGTCAATAGTAATATTCAATATTAACATATTTAAATATTCAATCAACAGAAAGATTGTCAAATTAGGTAAAAGTACAGGTTCATTAAAAGACTGACATCTAATAATAAGATTATAGAATTTTTCTCTTCCTTCACACCTAACTACAATATCCACAGGGTCCCTTTATGATAGCAGTGGATTATAGTTGAAAGAACAGTGGGCTTTATCTGGGAAAGAGTTTCTAGGCAAACTCAAAGACAGTAGGGGAGACAAATATAAGGACCCTAGATGAAATTGAAACTTTCTATAGGAAGCACTAAACATAGCCACACTCCTAGCCAGATAAACATAAAACCTCACACTAAAGGTTTATTACCTATTATCTGTCATGTCTAGTTGTCAATAAAAAATCACAGAGTGGCAAAAGGCAAAAAAAACCAAATTAAAACAGTCTGAAGAGACAAAGCAAGCATTATAGCAAGACTCAGGGCAGTTTTGGAAATATCAGACTGGGATTTAAAATACCTGAATAATTTGCTAAGGGCTGTATTAAAAAAAAGTGGGCAACATACAAGAACATATGGGCAACATAAGCAGAGAGATAGAAACTCTAAGAATCAAAAGGAAAATTATAGAAATCAAAAACTCTGTAACAGAAATCAAGAATGCTTTTGATGGGTTCAAGAGTAGGCTGGATATGGTCAAGGAGAGAATCAGTGAGCTTGAAGGAATGTTAATAGAAATATCCAAAACTGAAGTGCAAAGAAAAAGAATGAAGAAAATATAACACAATATCTAAGAACTTGGAATAGCTGGAATATATTTAACATATGTGTAATGGGAATACCAGAAGGAAAAGAGAAAAGAGAAAAAAAAAATTACAGTAATAATGCCTGAGAATTTTCCAAAATTAAATTAATTAAATTTTATATAGGTTAATCATATATAATCTCTTGCTATATATAATCTCATATATATATGTCTTCTCAGTTCTGTACTTCTGTTTATGCTGTTCATTATATATGTTCATATATATATATGTATATATATTATATATATATATTATATATATGTTCATATATATATATATGAAAGAGTAAAGAGTCCAGCTAGTTTGTAGATTTGCAAAAGCTGGCATAGAAAGAAGACATCTGAATGCAGATGGCCTGAAATGCCACACAGAGAAGCATGGACTTTATGTAGCAGACATATATAAGAGTGACATGATGAATGTATCCCTTTGAGAATGTTAATCAGGTGTCATTGTTCAAGATGGATTTAAGGGCAAGAGACTGAAGGACAGGAGACAAGTCAGAGCCCTTGATGCTGCTCAGCAATCTTATTCCTCAGCAATTCCCTCTCTCCTTCCTCTCAGCAGGTTCCAAACTTTTTAACAATTTTCTTCAACCCTTTACCCACCTGCATTGCTTGCTTCCAGCAACTTGCCTTTATTAAAAGAAAGATAAAGGACTTATGTAGGAATGCCTTCCATTCTTACTCCCTACTGCCAAATTTATATCTAGCTGGCCCCCATCCTATCCTCCTTAGTAATAATAGCTACCATTTTGAGCACTTACTGTCTCATGTAATCCTTACAACTATACTGCGAGAAAGATTTAGTTATTCTCAATTAGTAACAGAAAATTGAGGCTTGGAGTGGTTAAGTCCTTGTCAAGTTCATCCAGACAGCAACTGGCAGATTTGGGATTTGAACCTAGGGTTATTTGATTCCAAAATCACCTTATAACTACTACAGTCTGAGAGTGAGTGGTATCTGCGCTACTACCCTGAAAGGGTTCCATTTCAACTATCTCCTCCCACCTCCTTGGGGGTCCTTCTTCAGCCTTTCTTTTACAAAGTCTTTTACCCCTGCCTTTCTTTTACAAAATCAACCTCTCTACTTCCATGGACTTTTTCCTCTCAGTGTATATATACCCTAAAGTATTATCTACTAAAAAATAATATTGAACCAACAAAAGGGTCAATTTCACCCAAGGTTTTTTTTTTTACCCTATAAACATCATCCTAGTTCATACCCTTTATTCCACATGTCTGTAAATATTTTTCTATCCTGTCTCTACTTTCTCAGTTCCCACACTGAAATCTGATTTTTGTCTCTGCCACTGCATGTTATCAGTTTTGCTAAAGCCATCAAATTGACAAATCTTATGTCAAACCTCCTATTACCTAGTCTCTTTGTTTCCAGTCTTCTCCTTGTCCCTCATCTACTGTGTTTTCTTATTCTCAGCTTCCATACCACTATTTTACTTCAGACTCCCATCATTCCTTGTCTGGATTAATCTTTTTTTCCCCCACTCTTACCATCTCAAGTCTATTCTCCACACTGACTGTAAGAATGACCTTTCTAAAATGTAAATTTAACCATGTTGTTGCTCTGCTTAGAATCCTTTAATTCAAATACAAAACTACAGGGTGCCTAGGTGACTCAGTCAATAAGCATCTGCCTTCATCTCAGGTCATAATTCCAGAGTCCTGGGATGGAGCCCTGCATCGAGCCCCACATTGAACCCCACACTGAGCCTCACATTGAGCCCCGCATTGGGGTCCCCGCTCCACAGGAAGACTGTTCTCCCTCTCCCACTCCCCCTGCTTGTGTTCCCTCTCTTGATGTGTCTCTCTCTGTCAAAAAAAAAATAAGTAAAATCTTAAAAATAAAAAAATACAGAAGAACATAGTATGTTGTACATAGCTCTTTAGAATTATGGCCCTTATTTAGACTTCTAGCCTCAACTTCCTTCTCTCTTTCCAGCATACTTTGTGTTCTATCCATATTGAATGCCTTGCTTTCTCATACCTTCATACTTTTATATGTGTTTTCCCATTTTTTCATACATTTCTTCCCCTTGGTCACTGGTTGAACTTCTCTTCCTTCAAGACTCGGTTCAGATGTAATTTCCTTTATTCTACCATTCCTGACTTACTGCTCTGCAATCTCTTCACTCTTGTCTCTTCCATATTTCCCAGTACCTCAGTGTGTTGCTTGGCCCTCTTTTTCAACACAGTACCTCTATTAGCACTAATAGATTCCAATAGCAATCATTATACATCCCAAGAAGATTATGAATTCCTCAAAGACAGAAACTGGGTCATAAATATTTTTGTATCTTCAGTGCCTGACACAGAGTGTGTGCTCAATGAATATTTGTTGAATTTAAAGGATAGATTGATGAGGCTGTCAAACTTGTCCCTATGTAAAATAAGAAACCCAACCTATGGTAGCAACCATAGGACTATAAAATAGAAGAGACAATAGGCCTTGGCTGGGTAATATGAACAAAGCCCAAAAAATAATTGAGAATGTTCTTATCAATGGCAGAGAATGGAAAACTAATTGAACTGAAATAAAAACGCTGAAATAGGACTGGTTATATTTAATGTAAACATGAGACATCCAGGTAGTGATTCACAGCCATTGGAAATAGAGGTACAGAGTTTGGGGATAAAGCTGAAATTTCTAAGGTAGAATGGGGAAGTGGCCTTTTCTTACAGAAAACAGATGTCACAACAGGATTTAGTTTGATTGAAATTTATCTGCATCACTTTTTTTATCTCCCACAGTTTTGGGAATGACATTTTTTATTTGCCCCAGGGGTACAGGTCTGTGAATCATCAGGCTTACATCTTTCACAGCACTCACTATAGCACAAACCCTCCCCAATGTCCATAACCCATCCACCCTATCCCTACCCTTCCACCCCCCAGTAACCCTCAGTTTGTTTCATGAGATTAAGAGTCTCTTATAGTTTGTCTCCTTCCCAAGCCCATCTTGTTTCATTTTTTCCCCTCCCTAACCTCCATGACCCCCCACCCTGCCCCTCAAGTTCCTCTTATCAGAGGGGAATGACATTTATTAACAACTTACTATTTATAAGCCAGGACTACATTACTGTGCTTGCATGTGTGTGAGTGAATGAGTGATGAAGACAGACATTCAGGTTCTCTTTCAGTCACCTATTCATTCAACAAAATACAGCATCTACTCTCTGTTAGATTCTGTGCTAGGTGCTGGTCTGAACAAGAAAGATTAAGTCCCTACCTTTATGTTATACATGAGATTGTTAACAACAACAAAAAAGACCTCATAAAATAACCACATGAATGTATATAAAAGAAATATAAATCAAAAATTATTAAAACCACGATGACATAAAGGAAAGAATAATTGGGGAATTCCTCAAGAATTCTTTGAGCCTGGGTGGCTCAGTCAGTTAAACTTTTGGCTTTGGCTCAGGTCATGATCCTGGGATCCTGTAACCAAGTCCCACATCAGGCTCCTTGCTCAGCAGGGAGCCTGCTTCTCCTTCTGCCTGCCACTCCCCCTTCTTGTGCACACATTCTCTCTCTCTCTCTCTCTCTCTCTCTCTCTCTCTCTCTCTCTCTCTCTGACAAATAAATAAAATCTTTTTAAAAAAGGATTCTTTGAAGAGGTGATGTTTAACTGAAACCATGATTTTCATCAATCTTCTCAATGGTCAGTTACTTAGAAATAGGGCCAAAAACCTAAATTAAGAGTCATTCAATATTGGGGAATTCAGCTGCATATCCAGTCAATCCCCTTAATCTTCCCAGTTATGGCTGCAAAGGAACAAAGAATAAGGGATCAGGGGATGGGAAGGACTCTGTGGCAGTTAATCTCCAAATGAACCATAATTCCCAGTGTTCACACCATTGTATGGTCCCCTCCCACATTGACTTTGGGCTGGCCCTGTGACTCATTTTCACCAATAGCATGTAGCAGAAATGATGCTTTGTAACTTTGAGTCCTAGTGATCTAAAATTTCTGTTTTCACCACTTAGTACACTTCTTGCTGGACCTAGCTGCCTTGCTCTGAGGAAGCCCAAGTAGCTATCTGAAGAGGGCTGCATGAAGGAAAACCAAGCCTTCAGCCAAAAGTCCAAAAACTCCTAGCCAAATGCTAGCACCAATCAACCACCATGTGGGTGAGATGATTTTGGACCTTCCAGCCATCTCTGCACCTCATCTGATAGTACATGAAACAGAACTGCCAAATCAACACACAGAATCATGAAAAATAATGAAACATTGTTGTTCTAAATAATTAAGTTTTGCAGCAATAACTGAAATAAGTCCTCACACCCATGAAAGACCAAAAGTAGGAAAATGCTTTAAGCCAAAACTTCATAAAATCTCCTTTGTGCTTTTTGGTTTTTGTTTATTTGTATTTACCAAACTTTTTTCTTTCAAGGTGATCAGTAATTGTCTTTATAATGAGAAAGAAAAATAAACATTTAAGGAATTTTAAAGCAGGATCATTCCTGGGGGATTTGGGTATGGTATTGGTCAGAGTCTGCACCAATGCATGATTTTTTTACCTAATCAATGCTGTACTGGTAAAATTATCTTGCTGACTCATATGAGTCCAGGCAATTGTTCAAAGTGGAGTAAAATTCACCCCCAATTATTTGGAGATTTGGAATAGAATGCAATAAAGAGGGAAAATAAATTCAGTAATATAGAAAAAATGACATGTGGCTAAAAAGACTGGAAAGTTTGGGGTTTGAGCAGAGAGCTATACACTTCTAGCAATAGTTAAAACCCTGCCATTAGGAGAAAAATCTAATACAGACCTTCAAGTATCTTAACAGGACTTTTGTCCCTCTCAATTTTTGCCTTCTTTTTACTTTCTTTGTTTGAAAAGAGATATACAGGTACTGCAGGTAATTTTCAGCTTCCCAAATAAGCAGATCAAAATGAAAGCTGCCCAACTGATATTCTCTATCAGACAAGAACCTCTACTTCTCCTGGTAAGAAGACATTCTAGATGGCATGCAGAAGTTTTATGGCAGCAAAACAATGAAGAGCAATTGGACACAAAATTGCATTTTCGTGTCACTTGCCACAGAAGCAGTAAGAGTCAGAAATTGCTATTTCAGCCTTATAAAAAAGAGAAAAAAGCTTTCTTTAGATTTACCCCTTCGTCAAAAGAGAAGTGAGTTTAAAATTTTTCCTCCCCTGTTACTCCATTCAATTAGCAAATGACAATCCATTTCCATCAAATCTGTTGATTAAATGTGCATCAACTTATTCAGATTCAGTCAACCAGCAACTTTGATGACAGACTTCTCTTCAGAGTATAGAAATATAACATAAACAGATATTCACAACTTGATTATAAATAGTCTGCTTTAATAATATGCAAATGCTACTTATTGCTCACTTCCAAATTAGAAGTAAACTAAATCTAATCCAAGTTCAACATTCGAAGCAAGACTGAAGTTATTATGAAATAGCAGAATAAGAGAAAAAAATGCTTTAACAATTTCAAGACAAATCATCCCAAATTTGTGGTTTTGAGAATAGCTTTGCTGAATCCTTCCTGTTAAAAGAAACAGCCAAAGAAATGTACAAAAGATACATTACATTGGTAAGTTCCCATTTCATACCTTGATGGTGTGAGAGTTGGACTATGTATAAGTTGATGGTGCAAGAAAATGGACTCTTGATAGCAAAAATTGCTGTACTTCTTATTCAATCAACTGTGGTTTGAAAATAGTCCTCCCTTTATACTGTCCTAGAATTACAAAAATGAACTTAAAATGTAAGTGTCTTCTGGTTCAGACAAATACCTGCGTGTGAAGACTAAGGTCTGTGGGAAAAAAGAACCTTGTCTTAGTGACACCTAGAAAGACTAGTAAGGAGGTGACTGAGAGTTGAGGACTCTTGGAAAAAGTGTGGGTTCTGAAAGTGATGATGAAAGCTTTAAAACATGACCAGTTCAGGTATAGTTACTTCAGGGGTTGGGTACATAGGGAAGGGTCTTTGTTCTAGGTGACTCTGTAGACAGCATCTGAGGAACTTACAATATTTAGAATTGTACAGAAATAGCTGTATTTATTGAGTTAACAGAAGAGCTGTAAGGAAAAAGCTCTGATTTAAAATGAAAAGTGGGCGCCTGGGTGGCTCAGTGGGTTAAAGCCTCTGCCTTCGGCTCAGGTCATGATCTCAGGTCCTGGGATCGAGGCCCGCATCGGGCTCTCTGCTTGGCGGGGAGCCTGCTTCCTCCTCTCCCTGTCTCTCTGCCTACTTGTGATCTCGATCTCTCTCTCTCTCTCTCTCTCTCTCTCTCTCTCTCTCTCTCTCTCTCTCTCTGTCAAATAAATAAATAAAAATAAAATCTTTAAAAAATAATAAAAAAAATAAAATGAAAAGTAATATTCATTCATTGATTTATTCAAAACACATTTACTGGGCTCCTATCCTATGCCATGTCCTGTTATAGGTTCTGGGGATATAGCAGTGAACAGAACAATGTCTCTGCTCTCACAGAACTTACATTTTAGTAGCTAAATTGAAAATATCAGTAAGCAAAAATTTTAAATGGTTCCAAAAGCAGGATCCATATGTGAGTAATGTCTGTAACTTCACTTATACAAGTTGTGTCTGATTTCTGAACATCCGATTTATTTTCCCTTATGGACATCTCTATATCAACATCAGGAACCACTCCCAATATTCTTCTCTTTCTGCTTTAGCTCCTATTTTCCCATCCTTCATCTTTCCAATGCTGACTTTTGGGGATCACTATGCATTAAGAAAGGAATTATGACTCCACCTTAGGTCCCTCAGCTTGTTCTAGCCTCAAAGGAATGGTCTTGAATGTCCCAACCTATTAGCAGAAGGTCATACCACATAAGAGAAGCCAGTGAGTGTGAAGGCATGCCAGAAAGTGGGGACTTGAATTCTGACTCTGGTTGGTTACTTACTCCTAAGAGGCACTTTGCTATGGGACTATAAAACCAAGAGTACATGATACTGTGCAGTAATAATCAGAAAGAGATAAACATAGAGAAGGACCATGAACAGATAGAATGGAGATAGAATGCAAATAATTATACTTTCTAGGTTAAAAATTATAACCTTCTGAAATTAAAAAACTGCATACATTTGTTACCTTTGTGAGCCAAGAAAAAATTCACACTGGAAGATAAAGCAACCCTAATCATAGCTGATACACAAAAGTGTAATGTTAAAATATGCCTGCACCAAGATAACTTTTAAATAAGTTTTGAAGTGAAATTAAACATAATAAAGAGCTAGCATCATCAGGCTCTAATGCCCTTGAAAATTTTCAGGAGCCTACTTTAAAATTTCCACAAAACTCTCAATCTACCTCTTCATCCTCTAATTAAACCTGATTTTCCTCAAGCACTAGCATTCCAAATACATAAAATAATTTCTTACTCAATTTTATTGTTTTCTCCTTTACTCATTTAAAAATATCATTTTCTTTTCTTTTTTATCAGAAATCTCTCCAATTTCAGCTACATTGTAAACTAAATTAGTTTGATGGACTATCTTTGGAAACTAACAACCATTTACAAAATATTTCCTACCTTTCTTTTTGCACAGATATATTTATTACTATGTAATTCACAAAATATTTCAGCCTATTCTTTCTCATAATGGATTTTGAATTTCAGTACTTTTTGTCTTTTGTACCTAGCTTTATTGAAGTATAATTGACAAAATTTTAAGATATTTAAAGTATACAACATGATGATTTCACACACATTTACATTGTAAAAGGAGCCCCCATCTATCACCTACATATTTACTGATTTTTAATGAGAACATTTAAGTTCTACTCTCTTACTGTATTTCAATTATATAATACAGTGTTATCAACTATAGTCAGCATGTTGCATATGAGACCCTTAGATTTTATTCACCTTATAACTGAAGTTTGTACCCTTTTACCAACCTCTGCCTATATCCCACAAGCTCTCCACCCCCTACCCCTGGCAACCACTATTCTACTGTTTTTATGAGTTCAATCATTTTTTTAATTGCACATATAGCAATACCATGCATTGTCTTTCTCTATCTGACTTATGCATAATATTCCCAATATCCATCCATATTGTAACAAATGGCAGGATTTTCTTCTTCTTTGTGGCTGAATAATATTCCTATATATATCACATTATCTTCATCCATTCAGCCTTTTGACTAACAGTTTGTTTTCATACGTTGGCTATTGTGTATAATGTTGCTATGAACATGGGAGTACAAATAATCTCTTCAAGATACTGATTTTGTTTATAAAAGATTTTCTATAGGAAAATTAATCTTTTAATCCAGACAACTGACATACCAATGAACTTTGCAATGTCCTGTTTATGATTGATAAATGTCAGTTAAGTGTTGCAGACAATAAATGTTATTAAAATTCAGATGTAAAGAGCCCTCTGTGTTAAAGATTCTGGGATTGGTTTTATAGATGAGTCAAGAAAGCATTCTAAGCAGGTGAAACAGTAGGGTCTGGGGCATTAAAGCAGGAATTTCCCAGGGTATATTTAACAGTTATTGATAGAGTGAATAGCTTGGGTGGAAAAATGTTGAATTGGACCAAATTATAGGGATGTGTGAGGGTTTTTTACAGCAAGTGATAGAAGTATACAGAATTCATATGAACTCATGTGTTAGTACTATCAACCAACTTAAACACAGAACAATGCACAGCTCTGCATATGCATGTATGGAAATTGTCACCATCCCCTCCAAGTTATGGTCTATCCCTTTACTGTACTCTTAATCTCAGTGAATGATACCACATGCACCCATCTGCACCAGGTAAAACCCTGGGAAATTTTCCTTGACACACACTACCTCTTCACTCCCACGTATAAGTCATCAGCAAATCCTGTAAGCTCTACCCCACAAACATACCGAGAATTCACCCACTTTTCTCCTGCCATACTAGCTTCCTCTGCTATCTCCATAGTCTAAGCCATCAACATCTCTCACCTGGACTACCTCAATAACCTCCTGCATCTATATTTGCCACCCCCAATCAATCCACTCCACACTGTAGTCAGTGACCTTTATAGAAAACTGATTTGACTGTGCTACACACATTTTAAACTCCTCAGTGGTTTCTCATTGCTTTTAGAAAACAGAACTTCTTAACATGGCCTTTTACAGTTTGTTCCCTACTCTACCTCCAATCACACCTCAAAGCATGCACTCCCTACTTTCTACAGTCAGCCATACTAGCTTTCTTTCAGCCTTTTTTCTTTCCCAAGTCTCTACTGCCATGGGGATTTTGAACACTCTGTTCCCTCAGTCTGAAGTGTTTTTCATTTTCTTCACTCTTCACCTACTTAACTCCTATTCATTCTTCAGATCTCTACTACATGGCAATTCCCCTGAGAAGCCTTATTTGATCTGCCAATCTAAATTAGGCCTTCATATTATTCTCTCACAGCATGTGGAAGTTTTCCTTCCCAGAACTTTTCAAAGTTGGACCTTCAGATTTGCCTGTGTGGTTATTTAATTAATGTCTATTTCCTTCATTAGACTGTAAGCTCCAGGGGGCAGGAACTATATTTGTTTTGCTTTCTGTTGTATCCTTGATACTTAGCAAAGTGAAAGACATATAGTGGGTGCTCAAAAGAAATTTGAATCCAAACTCCTTGCTCTCTTGCACTTCAACCATACTAGTTCAACCTCCTTACTATTCCACTAATCTGCTCCTTAAATACTCCTGTGCAAGAGCTTTAGTACTTGCTGTTATTCTGCCTGGAAAACTCTTCCCCCAACTTACTCTCTCACATCATTCAGGTCTCCGCTCAAATGTCTCCTCTGAGCAAATACCTGTGGTGTGCATTCTTGGATAAATGCTGCTATACAGTGATGGTGAGGATTATTAATTATCATTAATTTAATTATTTTTTATTAATAATATTTATTAAATAAATAATATTTGTTTATTATTGATTAATTATTGTTATTAATTATTAAGCCCCAGTGGAATATAAGCCTTACAAAAGCAGAGATTTTGAACTGTTTTTTTATTTCACTACTATATCCCCAATGCCTAGGGCAGCTCCTGAAATAGTTGGTACTCAATAGTTGGTACTCATTATTTGTTGAAAAAATAGACTATTCCAGGCACCTAACCAAAACAGTCTATACCATGTAATAAGAAAATTTGAAAGACCATTGAAAAATGAAGCTCACTGGAGCATTAGCAGGAAGCTATCTGAAACAACTTCTGTGAGAAGTTGACAGGTTTACCAATTTGGGGAAATTTTCTTGAACTTATATTCAATTAAAGGGGAGTACATATTGAGGTCTCTCAGAGAATATCTCAAGTTTGAGTATGAAGGAATTCTCAGTTTATATTCTCTTCCTCCCAGAATTATCTAACATTAACTTGAAAGCTATTCTCGGGGGATTACTCTGTTCTTCCCAACTACTAGATTGTAAACTCCTTGAGGCAAGGGACTATGTATGTTTCCTCTTGTCTTCAGAAGAGACTCAATGGTTGCTAAAATACATTGAGTAGGCCCCATTTAGGGAAATGCTTCTAAAGATTCCTTTTTGTTTCTGCTTGGACCAGTGCTCCCCGTCCTTTTTCTCCCCTTTACTCAGAAATACTGGAAGTCCTGGAAGAGAGGAATGAAGCCATAATGATTGTTACAGATATAATCTCTCAGTGTTCTCAAATGAGTAAGAATACTGTTTTTTTCTTCACATATGAGCAAATTAGTTTATTAGCAAAATAGAACAGAAATGTATTTCTTAATACAGTTTAAAAAAAACTATAGCTTCTACTCAAGGGATCCAAATGATAATGGACTTTATAACTGAAATCATTTGCTGGAAACAAATGATGTAACCAATTCACAACTTTGTAGCAAGACTTATAACTCACAGCACTGAGAAAGGAGCCTGTATGATTTATCTAATCAGGGTCAAAGGGCCCTGAGTATGGTTCAAACATCAGAGACCAAATACAAAGTGGACCAAAAGAATTTATCAGCTTTCCTAAGGTTACTAGTTAACAAACATAAGATTTTATTTGTTCTTCCATGGGTTGTGTGTCTTTTCAAGCTCTTAAAGAGAATATAACAGAATAACAACTATGTAATGCAAATAGCCAGACTTTGAGGTTCTTGGATGAATATGAACCTCAAACAACCCCAAACTATTTTTCCTCATTATTCTAACAATAAGAGGAAAGGCAGTGGATATCTTTTCCTTTATTCTTATAAAGATAAGACATCAACTGAGCATTGGCAGGCTGTCTTTATAGAGCTGACATGACAGGCAGTTACACTAGAGTAAGAACCAAATACCACAATATACACCTTTCAAAGCCTTCAACTTACCACTCCAATTTACAATGGACCTAATGTGTGGGTATGAAAGAAGTGCCAGACAGGGGTCTGGATAGGCACTGTGAATTGATTCTTTGTAGCTTCCAATCTCATGTAGAGATGAACCCCTCCTACATGCTAGTCTCCTATAAGCCTGTTTTGACATGAAAGACACATATTAAAAGGTCCCCAGGTATATGGAGATGGGAATGTCACATATGTAATCTGGGAAGTAAAATTAACTGTGAAACCGGAATAGGGGCACGTGGGTGGCTCAGTTGGTTAAGCATCTGCCTTCAGCTCAGGTCGTGATCCCAGGGTCCTGGGATCCAGCCCCGCTTCTGGCTCCCTGCTCAGAAGGAAGCTTGCTTCTCCCTCTCACACTCCCCCTGCTTATGTTCCCTCTCTCCGTCTCTCTCTCTCTCTCTCTCTGTCAAATAAATAAATAAAATCTTTATTTAAAAAAAAGAAACCAGAACAATCACACTGAACAAGAAACCAGCTTTACCATCATTCATATTGGTTTGGTTTTGTTTGGTTTTCAAAGGTACCTTTAAAGCCCAAACCCTCTGTTTTTAACTATCTTGTCTCCTGACTAAGTTAGCAGTGCCTGGAACCAGGCTGCTTCAATTTAAATCTCAGTTCTTGCATCTTAGCCTTGCATAAATGAATTAACTCTTTGTCTCTGTTTCCTCTTCTGAAAAATGGGAAGAATAACAGTACCTACTTCATAGGGTTTCTGTGACAAGAAAATATGTGTATAGAGGTCTAAATGCAGTACCTAGCTCATAGGACTTTACTGCTAAATAAAGGGTACTGTTATTGTTATTAATTTAGCTAAGGGACAGGTAACTAGTCAGTTTTATCAACCGAGACAAACTAGGTCTAAACTTAAGTTCAGACAGCCATGATTTGTAAGCTTCTTTCTTTCAATACATTGATATTTTGCTTGCTTTCCCTTGGTTTCCAAATTTAAAAACAAACAACAAAACAACTGCTTATATTCAAATTATGTCTCTACCACTTACTGTGTGACATTCATTAAAGTTATGTAATCTCTCTGTTTCAGTTTCTTCACTTACAAAAAGAGAATAATGATAACATGATAAGGTCATTGTGAGTATTAAATGGATTATTTCACATAAAATCCTTCAAACAATGCCTTCTAGAATGACTGAATTGGGACTGAAGCAAGATTGGGAAAAAGCTGGGGAAAGTTAATTTTAAAGATGAAAAAACTGGAATACAAAGAGTAACTTGTCTAAAATCTTACTGCTAGAAGTGGTGGATCCAGAATTTGAGCTTGGTCTGAATATACTTTTTTTCCCTAGACTTTTCTTCCCCTTCCTTTATTGTCCAATTCCCTCTTACATAAACTGCCTCCTTCAGACTATTATATTCACTGGTCCTCAAATGTACCTTGCCCCTGCACACCTTTGCGCACACTATGTCCCTTGCTTGGAATGTCTTTTCCCATTTCTTTACCCCCTCTCTTAATCAAGGCCTAAGTGAAAATCTTCCTTGTATAATGGAGCCCCACTGACTTGATTGCCAGCTCATACCAATCTCTTTGCCTCTCAGCACTGGAATTCTCAGTGTCTACATCAAACCCGTGACATCACCAGTAGTGACTGACAATGAATGCCTAATGTGTACCTAGTTATCAGCTAATACATGATGTCATTTAATCCTTCCAAGAAGCCCAGAGTTAAGTACTTTTTTGACAGCTTCATTGTACAGATGATAAAATTGAGGCTTAGCAAGGCTAAGTAATTTGTTCATGGGTAGTAAGTGAAGGAGACAGGTTTCCAATCCAAGCCATGTAATCCCTAAGACCATACTCTTATGCACAACATTCCACTGACTAGTGTCTTTAGGCTTCTCTTCACATGTTTCTCTCAGCTCCCCAGGTTGATTCTGAGCTAATTGAAGGGAACAACCATGTCCTATTTACCTTTATAGTTCCAGTGTGCCTAGTAGCATAGTGCCTGGCAAAGAATAGGTATCATAAATATCTATTTAATAAGAATCGGCTTCCAACTTAATCCACAATTTCTCCTTGAAAATCAAACAGAAACAGACATGAATCATGTTTATGGATGAAATTAGGCAAGGTAGTGTGGCTTGATCATCATTCCATTAGTCATTAGTGACAGGGTGATGTCTGCATATTCTGGAACCTGAGATAAGCTTCTTTTTGTCTTTCTGTCTTTCTTTCATCACTCACTCATTCAACAAACTATAATAGAGGTAAAAGCATACATAGCTCTCTGAGGGAGCACAGAGAAAAGAACTAACTGGGGGGGTGCAGGGGGAGGGTGTTGGGGAAGGTTTCTCAGAGAAGGTGGCATAGCCCCATTCAGCAACCACTACAGTACCATTTCAATAATTGGATGCATAATAAATGGCAGTAATAATACCATTACCTAAATAAATAATGGAAATGGAATAGAGTTGGCAGAGATCACTTGATTTTAGAATTTTTAGTGAAAGCAAGTTAGGGAGAGGATCTTGAGGCTTAAGGGCATGGGATTTGCCAGGGCTTAAAGCATAGGTTCTTTGTAAGTAAAAGATGGGAGAATAAGAAAAATTCCCCAGGTTTTGAATGCCTCTTAGGTAACTGATGTTTGATGTATGTTATTTCATTTAGTCTCCAAAGTAATATGTGAAATGAGGCTTTCCACCATTCTATGGTAATAATGCTGAGGACAGAAAGGTGAAATGACTTATAAATGGTAAAGATCAGTTGGACTTGTTTTAGTGCTCTTTCCATGAATATTGGTAACAAAATCTCATACAGAACTTACTAATTACAAAGTATGTTTCTTAGTGTGTTATATTTATTAAGTTATTTAATTCTTTCAGCACCCTCAATGAGGTAGGCATTAGTGTTACTATATTATTTTACCGATAATGACAATGAAACACAAGGAAGCTAAGCAATTTTCCCTAGATCACATAGTAAAGTAAATGATGGAGCTAGAATTCAAACACAAGTCATCAGTCTCTTAAACTAAGCACATTAGGCTGCTTGCATTATGTTAGGCCTAGTTGGCTAGAAGGAGGCATTTGCCTTCCCAGTTCTACGAGGCCATTAGCACAAATTCTTCCTGTGAAGGTGATTGATGGGGGGGGTGATAGCAAGTAGGAAGAGAGATTTGGTGTCAGCAGAGGAAATCAGCATTTCTTATTATCTCTTTTTCTTCCCCTGCTTTACCCCAAAGTCAGAGGGGTGGGTATGTGGCAGCCTAGGGGTATAGAGGTCACAATCCACTTCCTCATCCCTGTCCCTGAATCTAACAAGGGCAGAGTCCATCTTTTCAGAGATTCCCCATAACTAAACCCCTTTAACCTCATCTTAGAAATACACAGTGAGGGTGCCTGGGTGGCTCAGTGGGTTAAAGCCTCTGCCTTCGGCTCAGGTCATGATCTCGGGGTCCTGGGATCGAGGCCCGCATCGGGCTCCCTGCTCAGCGGGGAGCCTGCTTCCTCCTCTCTCTCTGCCTACTTGTGATCCGATCTCTCTCTCTGTGTCAAATAAATAAATAAAATCTTTTTTAAAAAAAGAAATACACAATGATTGGTGTTAGAGCATTAAATTCCTTCTCAGTTTGCCCCATGTACCACCCAGGATGAGTACCAGGTCAAAGAGAAATGGGAGTGTCCCTTTTAAGGAAGTTTGAACTTATTTAGTTTCCTGTGTCCTCTTTATTAAGGGGTAGAGCATAGTCTAGGAGAGGGGAGGCATGACATTTTCTAGTTTTGAATTACAGGGACACAGGGTAAGGAATATAAGAACATACTAGACATAAGCAATCCCCATGAGAACTTGAGAACTTGCTGTCCTTCTAGCAACAAACTTGTTGATTTGTCCCAATAGGGTTTGTCAAAATAATTGTCTCCCCTTACCCCTTACTATCCAACTTAACTTTCACTTCACTTACCTTTTGTTGCCTTGTTTTTTGAGAAACATTTGTCATGTCAGTTTGGTGACTGAGTTTTAATAATATTTTATTAGTTGGTTTTAATGGATGATGGCCAAATAGAGCAGACAAAAACCTAGTCCAAATTCTATCTCCTAAAGACACTTTTAACTGACATGCCAATACTTCACTCTGCATGCCACTCAAAGACATTCAACTCAAGTTCCCCCACATATTCAGAATCAAGTTTATCATGCCAGAGCCCCCACTGAGCTGGCTGGGATACCTCTGCTTACAGAAAGGCATACACTAATTGAAGTAGGCACCTCCCAGTTCTATCATGAATAGGAAATGAAGCGTATACTTGATCCCCCATCCCCAAGTTTCCGATCTACAAGGCAGTAGAGAGAGTGGTTTGTAACAAGCCAGATAATTACCATTCTAAGTGTTTTCTGCAGCTTGATTTTATTATACCTTTAATTAAATCAGTGTTGTGGCACCCACCCCCAGTAGAGATGATAAAGGGTAGTTAGCTCAGAGGATTTCGGAGGGAATAAAGGGCATCTTCAACCTGTAGACAGAGAAAAGTATTGGCTGAAACCAAGCTTGCAGCAACTATTGTGGGAAAGAAAAGAGGGAAAGGGGAGAGAGAGAGGAAGGGAGATAAAAGGCATGTATGGAAGGGTGAGAGTGAAGGGAATACTATGTAGTCAAAAGCAGAGAGAAGATGAAGGATGCAACAGCTATTGATCAAGCCCCATAGCACAGAGCTGAGATATCTGGAAGGGCGTTTTCTCTGGTAAATAACCAGATCAGTGAGCATATTAAGAACCTCACTGAGAGGTTCTTAATATGCCTGAGTAGCTCAGTTGGTTAAGTGTCTGACTCTTGATTTGGGCTCAGATCATGATCTCAGGGTCCTGGGATCAAGCCCCACATCAATCTCCACACTCAGCACAGAGTCAGCTTGTTCCTCTCCCTCTGCTCCTCCTCCAGGTCTCTCTTTCTCTCTCTCTCTCTCTCTCTCTCACCCTCGCTTCTTGCTCTCTTTCTCTCTCTCAAATAAATAAATAAAATCTTTTAAGAAAAAAAGAACCTCATTGAACATAACTGTGGCTATGGCTGCTGGAACTATGGAGTGGGGAGGGCAAAAGACAAGCTCCTGGAGGTGGGAATGACTTCAAGTTAGGGGTGGAGGAGGACAGAGAATGGAAGAAAAATGCAACAATCTGTAAGGGAGTAAGAAAAACACATTAAAGGTGGGACTCAGATGTTGACATTCTCTGTGCTGTTTAGTGTCAGGGCCTCATGGGAGAAGAAAGAATTGCACAATCCTCAAGGTGAAAGGAAGACACGTGCAGAATCACTGAGGGGAAGAGAAAACATCAGTAAACCATTCAAATGATGATTTGTTGTCAGGATTAGATACCCAGTGATATAAGTAAATATTCACACAGAGACTGTGTGGTGGGAATATTAATAATTCATACATTGGGATGCTTCCCGGGGATCTATTTGCTACGATTCAAATCTGAGGCATGACAGAATTTGATGTAAGTTGGAGGCCCCAGGGACAGCTGCATATTGTGAGGTTAGAAATAAAGCTTACAACGGAGAGAATCAGATAAATTTTAAAACTAAGGAATCAGCTAATTGAATCCTCCCCTTTGACAGATAAAGACATTGTGGCTCAGAAAGCAAAGGCATTTGCCCAGTGAATTACTGTGGGAGCTGGGCTTTTAGACCAGGAACCTGTGCTCATCTCCATACAATTTGTTACTGGTGCCACCTGTATGGGTCCAGAACTGAGGAGAATTGAGACAAAGAGACACTGGAACCCAATGCAATCCTTCACCCCACCCCATCTCCAGGATTCAGAAAGTAAATAGATCCTAAAATGGATAATGAAAGAGAAAAATGCCCGTTAGAAAGGCTGGGCCATCATAGCAAGAGAGAAATGGGCTCTTTATCTCATTATCTGAGTTAATTAAATGGAAACAGCATCAAATAACATGCAGCTACAATGATTCTCTAGCATCATCTATAAATTGAAAAGTACATTTTGAGATGCTTCTATGTATTCCATACTATGTGAGGCTGTGAGAAATAAGTGAGGAAGGATTCTTCATTTGCTTTCTCAAAGGAGAATTCCATGTGGATGGGGAAAACAGTTCTAGCAAATGAATTTGGCTACCAAAAGCCCGAGATTTTCCAGGTCAGTTCTCATTTAAAACATTCAGCACCATGTTCATAGTTTCAAATCAATATCTTAAACCACTTGATTTAGAAATTTTGGTTCACTCATTCATTTAACATATATTTATTAGGTGTCTACTGTGTGGCAAGCACTGTATATACAACGTACTAGAGATACACTTATGAACAAGTACAGTCCCTGGCTTCATGGAGCTCACAGACTGTTAAGAGACACAGACAAGTAAACATAATTACAGTCATAGAATAAGGTTATTTTGGAGTGAAACATACAGTTCTATAGGAACATAGAGGAAGGGACAATATTATGCCCCCTGGAGGCTGAAAAGACTTCTGATAGGATGTAATGGCTAGGGAAAGGACTGAAGAGCAAGTAGGAAATAACCAGGCAATAAGAGAGAGTGAGGAAGGGGACAGAATGATATTCTTGTCAAAGGATATAGCATGTGAAAAATCCCCAAGGCAAGAAAGCAAAATATGGAAGTTTTTTAATATCAACTTTGTGTTAAATTGTGGGTTGCAAACACTAAGTATATCATGAGGTAAGAAATGGAGGAAACTAAAGGTTTTTTTGTGGGGGATGGTAAGAAAGAGCAAAGTCTGGAAGAAATTCCAAATTCTGAAAATTGGCAAATATAATTTTGACTTTCAAAACAATGGAGAAAAAGGGATTCTGCAAAAGTATTAGCCAGTGTGTTTGATGTTAACCCAGGTCCATATTCCTAAATGTATAGTTAAGGGACTGGTTTAAAAACACATCTTTTAGGGGGGAGCGGCAAGATGGCGGAGGAGTAAGAGACCGATTATCATCAGGTCCCAGGAATTCACCCAGAGAGCTATCAAACTATTCTGAACACCTACAAATTCTACCGGAGATCGAAGAGAAGAAGAGCAGCAATTCTAGGAACAGAAAATTGACCGTCTTCTGGAAGGTAGGCCGTGCGGAGAAGTGAATCTGAGGTGATGGGAGGACAGACCCAGGGGAGGGGCCAGCTGCCGGCAAGGGAGCGAGCAGCGGAGCACAGACTCGGAACTGTTAGAAGTCGGCTCCACTGAGGGACGTCGCCCCAGAGACCAAGCGGGGGGTGAAACCACTGCAGGGACAGTGTGGTCTCAGGACCCACAGGGACACAAAAAGACCAGGGGTGTCTGAGCGCGACCGAGCTCCCAGGTCTCAGAGAGAAGCCGGCGGGAGAGACGGAGCTGAGCTGAGGTGTCTCTCAGCTCAGGGTTACCTTGGGCTGTGATCTGAAGCACAGCCGGGCCACGGCTCTGTGAGCGGGGACCCCACGGGCGGCAGACCTGGAGAGACCCCCTCCTTACTCCTCCGGGAGGAGCGGCACGGGAGCGGCTGCAGGAATCTCCGGGTTCGGAGATTCTAAACGGGGCTGCACCAGAGATAGAGACACTCGGTCACAGCCCGGGTGAGCTCGGAGCGCGGCCGGAGACCAGGAGATGGGAGGGACTGCTTTTCTCTGAGG
>LNAC01001091.1:0-63025 GCA_002007465.1 Ailurus styani
TGGTGCAGCCACTCTGGAAAACAGTATGGAGGTTCCTCAAAAAGTTGAAAATGGAGCTACCGTACGACCCAGCAATCGCACTGCTGGGTATTTATCCTAAAGACACAAAGGTGGTGATCCTCAGGGGCACGTGCACCCGAATGTTTATAGCAGCAATGTCCACAATAGCCAAACTATGGAAAGAACCTAGATGTCCATCAACNTAGCAGCAATGTCCACAATAGCCAAACTATGGAAAGAACCTAGATGTCCATCAACAGATGAATGGATAAAGAAGATGTGGTATATATATACAATGGAATACTATGCAGCTATCAAAAGAAACGAAATCTTGCCTTTTGCAACGACATGGATGGAACTGGAGGGTATTATGCTGAGCGAAATAAGTCAATCAGAGAAAGACAATTATCATATGATCTCTCTGATATGAGGAACTTGAGGGGCACGGTGGGGGGTCGTGGGGGTAGGGAGGGAAAAATAATGAAACAAGAGGGGATGGGGAAGGACACAAACCATAAGAGACTCCTAATCTCACAAAACAAACTGAGGGTTACTGGGGGGTGGGAGGGTAGGGATAGGGTGGATGGCTTATGGACATTGGGGAGGGTTTGTGCTTTGGTGAATGCTGTGAAAGATGTAAGCCTGATGATTCACAGACCTGTACGCCTTGGGCAAAGAATAAAAATAAAATTTAAAAAAAATGATATAGACTATTTGAAGAACACAATTAACAAACTTGAACAAACTGACATTTACAAAATACTGCAACCAATGGTTGCACTCTTTTCAAGTACACCTGGAACATTCATGAAAATCTACTAACTGCAGGGTCATAGCAGTGGTCAAAAGATTTCGTAGCAATGAACTCTTCTATGAAATGTTCTCTGAATACAATGAAATCAATGGCGTATAAACATAAAAAGATAACTAGAAAATGCCTAATGTTTGGAAATTAAACAATAAAATTATAAATGATCCATGATTCAGAAAAGAAACCCAAATGGAAGTAAAGTAATACTTGGAAATGAAGTGAATGACAATGCAAGCATGACATAAAATTTGTGTAGCACGGCTAACATGTTCTTAAAAGGAAATGTATACCTTACTTATTGGCATATATTAATCAACTAAAAACCTAAATCAATAAAGAAGAAAGGAGAAGGAGAGGGAAAAAAGAAACAGAAATTAATATACTAGAAAACATTCAATAGAGAAGAATATCAAAAGTCAAGTAAATTAACTAAATTTATAAAGCTTTGGCAAGATTGAGAATAAAAGAGAGAAACTACAAATTACCAGTGGCAGAGATAAAAGGAGGGGCATTACTAGATCCCATTGAAATTACAAAGATAAGGATATTATATACTTTGCCAATAAAATTTGAAAAGTTTTAAAAAAGGACAAATTCCTAGAAAAACACAACTCTGTTGAAATTGTCACGAAAAAGAAAATCTGCATAATTCTATCTCTATTAAAGAAATTGAATCTGTAATTTAAAACTTTCCTACAAGCAAATTTAAGGTCCAGATGGCATCACCAGTGAATTTATCCAGATTTCACAAAAACGGGGAATAGAAAAAGAGAGGACACTTCCACTTCATTTTATAAGGCCAACATAACCTTGATACAAAAACCTGAAAGGACATTTAGAAGAGAGGGAAAATGTGGGCCAATGTCTATCATGAATATAGTTGCAAAATCTCACTAAAAACAGTAGTGAGGTGATGAGATTGCTATACATAAAAAGGGAAATAGATCATGATTCATGAGTTTTATTCCAGCATTATAGGTTCATTTAATATATAATTGATGTACTTATCACATTCAGAATATAACATTATCATCTCTGTAAGTGGATCGAATTTAATAACCATTTATGATTATTAGTTGGAAAAAAATTTCTTAGTCTAGAAATAGAAGAGAACTGCTGTAATTGTTTTTCTTTAATCTACAAAAAAACTTATAGCAAATATTAAATTTAATGGTAAAATATTCAATGTTTCCCCCAGGACTAAAAACAGAACAAGGATACTCCTATCACAACTTCTATTCAACAGTTTCCTAAATAATCTAGTTAGTATAAGAAGATAAGATAAAAAAGAGAAAAAGGGTATAAGAACTGAAAGGGAAGAAATAAAACTTATTTTTAGACAAAGAAATATGGAAAATCTAGATAAGTGAATGCTGTAAGCTTGCTGGATACAGTGTTCAAAAATTAATAGTTTTTAAAGATAAACAATTCCTAAATAAGCAAGTAGAAAATTTAATGCAAGGACAAAATTAACACACATGACATCATTAAACATCAATTATTAGGAACAAATTTAACAAAAGGTATGAAAAACCTCCATATAGTAAATCACAAAACATTATTGAGAGATAGGAAAAGAATACCTAAATAAATGGAATAAATGTACTCTTCATGCATCAGAAGGAGCTGTTAATTTAAAGATGTCAGTTGTCCCCCAACTGATGTATAGATTCAATATAATCCGAACCAAAATCTCAGAAGCCTTTTATTTCAATGAAAATTGACAAATTAACTCTAATACTTAAATGGAAATTCAGTAGAGTGGCAAATATTGAACCTAGATTAGCCCAGGTGTTCTAGAAGAAAAAACATAATTAAAGGACTTACAATAACACATATTAAAAATTATTATAAAGGAATAATAATTAAAACAGTGTGCTATTGGTACAAGGTTAGGAAAGTACACTGATGCAGATGAACAGAGAATCTAGGAGACCTACTTACATACGGATACCTGATTTGTGATAAAGGGGGCATTTTGGAGTGAAAGAACAGTCTTTTCAATAAATGATACCTGGTCATTTGGATTTCCTAGTGGAAGAAAAAAATGATTCTCGATCACTACCTTGCACCATAAACAAAAAGATCAAAAACAACTAGATTGCTTGTTGAAATGAGAAAGGTAAAACAATGCAGCTTCTAAAAAATAACATAGATTATTGTATAATCTCAGAAAAGCAAAGTTTTCTTAAATAGAACATTAAAAAAGCAATACATCAAAGAAAAAATGTGTAGGTTAGAGTGTAAGAACCACAATTAATAAGAACTCCTATGTATCAAAAGATACACTTAAGTAAGTAAAAAGTCAAACCACAGACTGCTAGAGAGTATTTGTAACATGTATATATAATGATAGACTCCTATCTAGTATTTACATGAAGAACTACAAATCAATAAGAAAAGTACAGAAAACACAGATTTTAAAATGTACTAAGTCATGAACAACACTAATTTCTTTAAAAAAAAAAAAGCACCAGGAAAGAATTGGAATATTCTCTTCTCAAAAAAAGATTAATTAAGTATATTTGCAAATAAATATCTTCAAAAGTGTTCAACCTCAAACATAAGGGAAACGGAAGATAAAGTCATGATAAAATGATGTTACATCACTATCAGAATGCCTAACATTAAAAACTTAAACCAAAATGTTGAGGAAGAGCAACTAGAATTCTCATAAGCTGCTGTCTGGAGTGTAAATTGTTGTAATCACTTGGGAAACTGAAAGCATCTACTAATGCTAAATATGCACACGACCCAACAATTCCACATTCAGATATATACCCAACAGAAATCCTGAAGTATGCACCAAAAATCATGCAGAAGAATGGCCTTGATGGGATCTGTAACAGCTTTAACAGCCAAAAGATAGAAAATAAAAAAATAAAAAAACACCAGCCATGAAAAAGTAGGACAGATATATAAGTTGTGGAATTCATATAATGAAATACTCAACGACAATGAAAACCAATAAATTACCACCACACCTAACAATGTGTATGAATTTCCCCAACATGATGTTAGGCAGAAATGTCAGATACAAAAGACTATGTAATAAATGACTTCATTTATATAAATGTCTATAAAAGAAGAGCCAATCTGTGGTGTTAGAAGCAAAGATAATGGTCGGGGAGGAGAAGGTATAGTGTCTGGAAGGGTTTCATGGATCATGGCACTGGTCCATTTTTGCTCTGAGTGGTACTTACTCAGCTATGTTCATTTTGTGATAATTCATAAGCTGTACACTTTGACTTGTAAACTTTTCTGAATATATTTCATACTTCAAAAAAATGCTACTTACAAAATAAAAATGAAATCCACAAGTAATGCATTTTTTTTTACACCTTTCTACTACTTTCCCAAGTCATTAAACTATTGGTGATAAGCAGACCTGTTTGTCTGTTCGTTTGTTTTCCTTTCATTCGTTATTTAAAAAGCTGCTTTTGGTCTTAAAGCAAATATATCTTCTTTGTAATCTGAAATGAAAGTTAACATAATTTGGAGAGTTGTTGGGGAATCACTTAATCCACTTAAAAATGTACTGAAGCCTACTCATTTGGTTTCGCTTTCCCATCTTGAATTAATATAAATGGTTTATCCCTTGTTAGCTATTCACTGTTGTCCCAGTTCCTCTCCTGCAGCCCAGTTAGACATTTTGTTTTAGCTGAAGCTTCGACCCTGCCCTATTCTATATAGACTAAGCTTATTGGATATGTCTGCAGTCCTTGACTGCAGAGAGCTGATGTCATTTGCCCTGGGTTTATTTGCATTTCTTTCTTAGCCATATGAGAGACAGTCTAATGGTAAGAAGAGGTGGTTGGCTTTTAAGAAAATTTCAGTTCTAGGCTAGTCCACCATCGAGACTAAATATATTCAATTAATGTCTAAAATACACTGTATCGTAGTAGAAGAATATGGTCTGTACCACTATTCTCTAGAACTGCAGTTCTCTAACTCTTTGGTCTCAGAAGCTCTTTACACTCTTAAAAATTATAGAGGACCCCAAGGAGCTTTGGTTTACATGGTTTCTATTTATCAATATTTGTAATATTAGAAACTGCGAAATGTCATATATATGTGTATTATTTTAAAAATAGAAATAATATACTCATGACACTTAACATATTCAACATGTTTTGATAGAAAATGGTTGTTTTTCACAACAAAAAATAAGTAGCATTGTTTTACATTTTTGCAAATCTCTTAATGTCTGGCTCAATAGAAGACAGCTGGATCCTCATGTCTGCTTCTGCATTCAATCTGGTGAGATGTAATATATCATGAAGCTTTAAGAAAACTTCACTATATCCACATGAGAGACTGGGAGTGAAAAAAGCAAATAAAATCATATATTATTATGAAAATAGGTTTGGCCTCAAGGACCCCCAAAAGGATCTTGTGAACCCTTCAGGGATCTGCAGATCACTCAATCTAGGAAATTTTTAAGATTTCTTTTTTGTCTACTGTATTTAGTAAATTTTTGTAGATGTTCCATGTGTTCTCTTGGGGGGGGAAGCATTTGTAGGAAATTATACCTATAATGTAATTAATACAAGTGTAACATTAAATATGATATGAAATGTATGAACCCCTTTATATAAATATAAAGTAAGGCTTATTAGCAAACTATGGTCTGTTTTTTCATGCACCTTGAGATAATTATGCCTTTTACACTGTTAAAAGATTGTTAAAACACACACACACAGACAGAAGAATATGCACAAGAGACTATACATGGCATGGAAAATGTAAAATATTTGCTATTTGGCTTTTACAGAAAATGTTTTCTGACCCCTTAATAAACAAACTACTAACTATATTACTCAGATATAGCCATATATATTTTTCTTCCTTTTCTGAAATAGTAATCACATTTGTTAAAAGTCTCCCAGTATGAATATGAGTCTTATGGCAGTTTTAAAAGTTTGACTTTCATGTTTTAACAAGTAGATTTTTCCACTTTTAATTTATCCTTGAATTTAATTTGTTCTGGTTTTAATATTGCCACTTAACTTTTTTATATTCTTCAGTTGTTTTTATTGTGTCTCCTTATAAATGTTGGACTATATTTTTTAATATAATCTGAGAATATTTGACTTTAAGTAAGTTAATTTGGTCCATTCGCATTTGTTGTATAAATAATATTTGCTCTTTCTGCAGTCATCTTAGTATATCTCATACTCTGTTGTTTTGTTTTAAATTTACTTTCTAACTTTGGCCATTAGCAATGCATGTTCTTTAATTTTCTTAATCCTCTACTAATTTATGAGGTGTATGGCCCAGTGTTATATAATTAGTAGTTACTAATACCTATGCAAACATTTAAAGCAACAATGTGAAGAATGAAATTATCTATTCAAGAAATTCAAGTAAATGAGAAATAAAAATTGCTATAGCTTCCATTTTTTTCTGGGTTACTGTATGTATGTATGTATGTATGTATGTATGTATGTATGTATTATGTTCAATTAGCCAGCATATAGTACATCATTAGTTTTTTTGTGTTTTTTTTAAGATTTTATTTCTTTATTTTGACACAGAGAGAGAGAGAGATCACTAAGTAGGCAGAGAGGCAGAGAGAGAGGAGGAAGCAGGCTCCCTGCCGAGCAGAGAGCCCAATATGGGCCTCGATCCCAGGACCCTGAGATCATGACCCGAGCCGAAAGCAGAGGCTTTAACCCACTGAGCCACCCAGGCGCCCTCATTAGTTTTTGATGTAATGTTCAACAATTCATTAGTTGCACATAACACCCTATAGCTTCCATTTATTATGTCATAAATCAGTTCCTATAATTCTCACAAAAGTCCTCTGAGTAGGTAAGAACTCATGGGGCTTAAAGACATTGTCCCCAGTCACCCTCCCAGTGAGAGGCAGGTATGAAGGTTAAATTGCTGTCTGGCTGCCTCTCTAGTCACCTCATTAACCACAATGGTAGACTTTGGGCTCTAGCTAAGCTGGGCAGTCTGTCCCAGAGAACCTGGGGATAGGCTCTTCCCATGCTGTAATCTCTTCTCTCATCCTACCCATTTTAGAAGGAGCTATGGTGAATTGTGCCTATGAGATCCATCACTCCCACAGCAGCACTATAGATTCCTTAGAGGTGTTGAATAGGTTCACTGAACTCCCAAGAGAACTTGGGAAGAAACACTAAGCTTTCAGGTCTGATGGGGGCCAGTAAGGATGGTTATTCTCATCTCCCAACTCACAACTGTCCTTTGAAGTCCAAATTCAAACTACACCTACCAGTGTAGCTCTGGCCACCATATCAACCCATCTTAAGAGGACTTATTGACCCTCTTAGAACTAAGCTTTTCAAAATTTCAGTACTTACCTAAGTCCAAGGTCTTTGTTTCCCAGTTTTGTATGTTTTATAATGTATGATTTTCCTGCCTTTCTCTTTTAGACCATAACTTCTCAGCACTCAGATGTGCCTTAAAAAAAAAAAAAAATCCCACAGCATTCTAAATTTGCATGGAGCCAAATAGTTTATAAATGTTCTTGCCTGACTATTCCTTATAACTTCTTAAGTAATAAGAAATAAATGTTGTTAACATATAGTTTGAATTTTGTCATAAAATCAACCCAAAAGATGAAGGGACAAATTATGTCATTTACATTCTTTGTCATCCACTTGAATCATACATAACTTTTTCAAACAGCCTACACTTGGCATTGATCCCTGTACATTCTTTAGTGGGATGGAGATGGAAAAAAAAAAGCACCTGAGAGGTGCTGACTCACATGCTAGCTCCCAGGAGCAGGCTAGTGTGACTTAGCAGGTTGGAGATGGAAACCCTTGGCCACCAGGCAGGAGGAGAGCCTGGGATCCCAAGTGCCTGCTTACTCCAAGAAGTCTGCATCCAGCCAGATGTCCAAGGAGCCTCACCTCTTCTATGAACACAGCAATGGGGGACTTCTGGCTAGGAATCTCTTTAAGGTTCTTGCTCTCTTTACCCTGATTGATGAGAGTAAAATCTGGGCTTGCCTGTACAAAAAAGTATGGAATCATGGATACTACAAACCTGCTCCCATTTCAAAAGAGATAGCAAGGACTGATGGATGAGCTCCAGGGTGGGGATGGCTGGAGCCCTCATTCTGTCACTTAATTAGCTGTGAGACTCCGCTGTGTCACAGTTTCTCCATCTATATAATGGAGTAATATAGTACCTCCTCACAGGGATATTCTAAGGATTGAATGAGCTAATACATGTAAATTACCTCATGTCGGCAGTGAAGCCAACATTTAATACAAGGTAGCCATATCACTATCTTCATTTCTATTATAATTCTACTGTTTCTTCACCTCCACCTTCCTTTCCTCCTCCTGCCTGTCCCTCCTGCCTAATTTTCTCACTTAATTTTTAATGTTATCTTTATAAGCAATTTCCTATCTTTTGAGAACAAGATGGTTATAGAAATACATTTTTTATGATAAAGAGATGGAAGGAAGCAAGAAGGAAGAGAGGAAGGGAGGGAGAGAGGGGAGAAGATGAAAGAGTTTATATGGAATTATTCAGGGCAGAACTTTCACTTATTCTTCATTTAAGTTCACCTGCTCTCTAGCTTTCTTATGTCAACTCTCTGGTCTCCTGATCACTTCAGAAAAGAAAAAGAGTGTGGTCCTTTGATTCAGAGAGCTCTGCCTCCCAGACATCTGTCCTGTCTCAGGCTATAGCTCCCTGTCTTTGCCTGTGTCCTGAGGCCACATTTGGTGGATACATAGTCACTCCCCAATCTCTAATGGACCAAGACTTCTTTCCTAATGTCAGAATCAGCCTCAGAACAGCACTGGACAATTACCACCCATCACCATTCACTTGTAAGATGGGCAAACACACTGTTGCTGGCTTTCTATGTTGATCAACACATCACTATCCTAGGAATCCTTCCCCTCCTCTGGGCTTCCCTTAAGGATTTAACATATGACACCTTTGGGAAGGTGGCTCATGATTCTCCTTGTCCATTTAAAGCAGAGTAGGGCTGTAGTGGGATTGAAATGCACTCACCACCTGCAAGGAGCTCCTCAGATACAACTAATTAAGTGTTTAGATAACTTAAGTATTTGCCTTGCTTCTTTCCACAAAGATTCGAGGTTAATTCTTATTAATAAAGCTTTCAAAACTAGCATATTTTCCCCAAATGGGCATGCATACACACACACACACACACACACACACACACACACGTATATATGCATGCATATTTATATATATAATTATTTTGCCCTTGGAAAAGGGAGTCTTCGAATAAAGAAGGTAACATGTACTAATAAAAATAACGTGGAACCTGGGTGGCTTAGTCTGTTGGAGCGTCAGACTCTGATTTCGGCTCAGGTCATGATCTCAGGATCCTGGGATGGAGCCCCCCGTACCAGGCTCTGTGCTCAGTGGGGAATCTGCTTGGGATTCTCTCCCTTTCCCTCTGCACCTCCACCCCCACTCATGCATGTCCTGTCTCTCTTTCTGTCTCTCAAATAAATAAATAAAATAAATAATTTTTTAAAAATAACATAATCAAAAACCCTGACATATTTCAGATTGAACACTCCATGTAGTTTTGGGGGCACAATACCCAGACCCTGGGACTAAGAGCTGCTTGGTTTTAGAAGCCAATCAACAAGCATCACCCTAGGGAGGATCTGATATGGGTATCTGACATTTAAGGCTATGGAAACTGGCCAGAGGGCTCAGGCAGGAGCTGCTTTTCCCTTGCTGTGTGACTTTTAGCTAGTCATTTAATCCTTCTACTCAGAATCTTCTTTTCTGTAAAAGGAAGGAGATATTCGAAGAAGTCACTAAGGAACCTTCCTTTCTGGGTTTTGACCCTTATAAATCCCACATTACAATTTAATCATATATCTGTTGAATTGATTGACATTTTTTAAAGAGATACTTGAAACTTTTTTCTGAGTACCTCTTTCCTCCTTCTCTTCATTTCCAACTCTGTAACAGCTTTAACTCTAAGAATAGAACATGGCATTGAAATGAGCTGTATACTTCTGCGTTTACATGGAAAGATCCTGACGGTGGCTTTATTTGCCCATGTGGCTAGAGATTTAGCCCTTTAATTTCAAGATAATGTTGAAGTTTTATATTGTATTCAACATCCATTGTATTCAACAAGGAGACAAGTGTGGTTCTGATTTTTAAATTATAGTCACAAGAGACACCATTCCAACTGAGCTCTTCTTCCTACTGAGAGACCATGTTCATTTTCCTCTCAAGATTATACATGAACAGTGGTTACTGAAATAAGTGAACTCCTAGAGTCCCTAAAAATAGACACAGGTATGTTTCTTTCCACTCGCATTTAATCTACACAGTAGCAATTCATTTCACAGGCATTAATTCAGGATGGCATGTGTCCTTTGAAGAGGTTCTTGATCTGGTTGCCCATTCAAACTTGCCTCAGGAGAACATCCCAGAGATCCCTAAGGGCTATAGAATTAACTCCAGCATAGTATCTCTCTTTCTCTTCCAGTAACTGCCATTTGCTAACTTCCCAATTAATTCTTCCCACCCGCCCTCCACCCACCTACACCTTTGCATACGATCTGTCTTAGTCATTTGACACTATCTACTAGAATCAGTATAGTAGCACCTTGATTAGTATTCACAGTAATTGCTATTTCACAGATTCTTAGTAGAATGTACTTATTTTCTTCCAGCAAATTTTTAGGTTGCTTAAGGTCAAGGCCACTTCAATGCAGGAGAAGGTCTTCAATAAACACCTTACCCTAAGATACTTAAATAATTTTTTGTTTTGTCAAGGTTTGATTTAATTCTTCAAATTGTCTTCTATGTAAAAAGACCACATCGAGGGAGAGATTACATTAAAGGCTTCAAGATGAGGTCGTAAAAAAAGAATAACTGGGAAGGAGTTTAAAATCAGCAAAGAAAATGTGGAAGTGCTTCTCTACCAGAAGGGTCTGATTCTCCACTAGCGAATGACAAGAGATTTGGGAGGAACTACTTTTTCTAAGGGGTTCCAGTTCTATACTTTAATACACAGTTATCACAAAAAATGCACAAATAAATGCGTGAATGCATAAACATAATCACATATATAGCAATAGCTCTGAACTATAACAAATACGTCCACAGAATAGCTCTGTCTTGATATATTAGAGAGCAAACATTTTAAAGACAGAAATTGTACCTTATTTGACTTTCTGTGTCCAGGTTCTACTGTGGTGTCTAGAAATGGTGGTCATTGAATGCATGTTACTGAACAAGTAAATAATAATAATAAGTAAGCATTTCAATCACTTGCCATTATTTCACTTAGAGTAATACTCATTAAAGGGCTACAAGATATACACATTTAGTATTCTTATTTGACAGAAAAGATAATTTATGTTTAAAATAATAATTTACTTGTCTGAGGCCTGTCTTCAGAGCTCATGATGATTGCTAGGACCACTAAGTCTACTTTTTAAGGTGTTATTATGAAAACTTTGAAGAAAAATTACTATTCACATTTTCCAAAAGATTTTCTTATAGTCATTGGAAACTGATGGCTTTTGCCACTGTCATTTTAAATGTCTGACTATAGAGGCAAAAGAATAGCTAAATATGTGTCCTTACACAACCAACAAAGAATAGAAAATAATACAATTTTATAACTTTTTTAAAAGACTTTTTACTTATTTATTTGACAGAGAGAGAGAGAGAGAGAGAGAGAGAGAGAGATCACAAGTAGGCAGAGAGGCAGGCAGAGAGAGAGGAGGAAGCAGGCTCCCCACTGAGCAGGGAGCCCAATGTGGGCCTCGATCCCAGGATGCTGAGATCATGACCTGAGCCGAAGGCAGAGGCTTTAACCCACTGAGCCACCCAGGCGCCCCAATTTTAGAACTTTTGTCTTAAGGCTCATCCCACAGAATTTAAAAAGAAAGAGTCTTTTCAGCCATTAACAGAATATTTTATTAGTTAACTGCTTGCTGTAGGCTCAATTGGAGGATCATTGGCCTTGTCAGATTTTGGATTTTACCTGGTCTTCGTTGGCCCTCATTTTGAGGCTGGATCTCCACTTAATACAATTTCAACTGATCAGGCAATACTTTGTTGTCTTTTAGGAAGATCACACAAAAGGCACAAAAGAACAAGCACAGAGTCAGACAGGTAGCTGCTTTCTCACTTTCTGTATTAGCCACCTCATTGTATTTCCTGTGTTGACAGTCAAAACCCAAAACGGTCAGCCTTTACAAACCTATACTTACTGTTCATTCATCTCACAGTTTATAAAAAGGGTTATTCCTGAATAACTCAATCTAAAAACCTGAGCAAAACTTGAGGGAAAAGACTACCCCTGGGGCAGCAAGCTGCCTGATTTAGTTTCACATTGCATAGAGAAAATAAACCAAATATCCTTTGAAACTTCACTCTAAACATCACTTCTTTTCTTTACAGAAATAAAAATCTGCCTGTAATATGTTCTCACTGGCCCTTCTGTAGATTTGCACAGTTCAAAGTGGATACAGTGTCTCATCTGCAGAGATTCCAAAGTTATTCTTCAAATTCCTGTCTTGAAATTCACATATGTGAATGAAATGCATGTTGGCCTTTGAATTTCCTTTTTATTAAATATTGTTTCTGATTATAAATAATTGTATTCTCATTCTAGAAAATATGGAAACTGCAAAAGAAAGAATAAAGATGTAGGAAAAGAAACAGGTTATAATTCCTTCGCTTGGCTGGATTATTTAAAATTAAATCTTACATCGCTTCAGCGGGAAAAGAGAAATTCTGTAAGTAAAGGTATAGATACTTGTTTTGTCTGGAGAGATGGAGGAACCAAGCAGTTATTTGGAGTTTTGCAGAGTCCAGGACCCTACTCTTGGCCACCAGCATCAACAGTGATGGGGAACTGGTCAGAATCAACAATGTGTTCTCAATCCCTACCCTGTGATAGCACTCTGAATTCCATAAGTCACTTATCTTATTTTACCCTCATAACAATGCTGTGAAATGGAATTTATTATCCTTTTTCTAGAGATAAAAACACTGAGTCTCAGAGAGTTTAAATGGCTTTACCAAAGCCACAAACTGATAAACGATAAAATCAGGATTACAGACTAAATCTTCTGACCCCTAAACTCGTGCTTGTTCTGTCAGATGTGGCTGCTTCCATGGAAGGATGATGATCACGATCATAATCATGATAAAGCTAACATTTACTGAGCTCTTATTATGTGCTTGGCACTGTTCTAAATGCTTTGCATACATTAATTCATTTAATAACATGATGTAATAATCCCCCAAAAGTTCACAGTATAAAATTCTTTCTGCATTTGCAAATATGTAATTCCCTTTGGCATTGTGCAAAGTTATCACCTTCACGGTTCTGGAATCCAGAGAATTTATGCTAGATTGTGTGAAATGCTAGACACAAGCATGGAAGAAGCAGATGGCCACCCTCAGGCCTAGAAAGGAGAAAATGGACCCTGACTAGGGAGAGAAATCAGTATTATTTCATATAACAAAAAAGGCTGATACTGTTTCCCTGACTCAAACATTACAAACAAAGCAAACCTAGGACTTTTGTCATCTTTTTCTAATTTGGTATCATCAGGAAGTATAGTTGTCTTTTAATTTGGTTACTGATGGAGTCAGTTTGCAGAGAATTCATGATACTTCATTTAAATTCTGGTTCAGTTGTTTCTATGCAAAACATTTATTGGGAAATAGTATGGGAGTTTTGTTTCAGCAAAAGACAGCAAAATTTAGTTTTAGTCATGGGTAACATATACATGTTATAGATAACCAAAAGCTACTCTATAAAATATCTGTTGAAATTTCTCCAATTTTTCCCCCCTTTTCTTGGTTCCTGACCCAGAGGTTCTTACCCAAGTCTTGAAAGCAGGCTCACCACCTGTTGTGCCCTGTTTCACATCCTTTCAGCCAAACTTTCCTTCAACCCTTGCTATGGAAGCCAGCTGATAGGACCCAGTCTCACCACACTGCACCCCTCTTGCTTTTTGCGCTGGAAATTTTTGATCAAAGTACAGCTGCTTGTGGGAAACTGTCCGGCACCCACACATCAGCAGCCCGGGCAGGTAAGGTAGTCAGTGTTTTTGACCACTGGGTCAAAGGTGAGGGTAAGGCTATCCTCTTCTACTGTTCAGGTGGGTGACTCCCAGGCCAGTGCTACAAGGCTTCTCTGAGGGTCCTGATGGAAGGTTGCCCTCAGTATAACAGACAGGAGAGCACTCCTATACATTGGATCAAACACCTTCCTTAGTTCATAGTCCCCATTCCTTCACCCTAGAATCACTGTCTAAAATAGACTATCTATATATAATCCCTGGCTCCAGTTCTATTTTGGGGGGTCTTTCTGGGGGAACTCAGACAAGAATAGCCAGTTTTGCAAGTGGAAGAAATGGGGTTTCGATAGGGATCTCTTCCCAGTGAGATGGTGATAAAGACTGTGTTACTGACATAGACCTCCTGGGGATATTCCTGGCCTGCAGTAAGCAACAAAATTCCTAAGATTCTCAGGGGAGGTAGAAGGGGAGAGGGTACAGTTAATCATTGAAGCCTTGGCCTCTGGCACTTGATGGTACTAGAGGAGAGATCATCATAAGATTGTTGCATTGGCTGGTTTTATTTTATAAAGAAAATATTTTATAAAGAAAATGACCCCAAATCATCAATTCAAAATATTCTGTCAAATCAGAAGGCCTCCATGCTACCATTTTAAGATATCTTAAATTTTGTAGCTCTAAGGCAGAGTCTGTTGAAAATCAAGCTGATTTAATTATAAGAATAGTAGAATGAAAGGGAGACTGAATATATTTTCTCAATCAGTCACCTATGCAAAAATCAGGACTTAGGAGCCCTTAGAGGGAAAAAGTAGGACCCTAAGACCTAAGATGGGGACACTTGCATGGATGACCCTGACCAAACTGAACTTTCGGATTCTAGGCCAAGAGAAGTAGCTTTTTCTTCCTAGGAAACAGCAGCCTTCTCTTGCCTGGAGACCCTGAGAAGACTCACCTGGGCCAGTTGCTTGTCCTCCTCAAGATCTCTTGATTCTTCTCATTGGTTCTCATAGGTGGTAGCACAGGCCTAGCTGAGAAATACAGTTCCCTATCTGGGAGAAATGTGCAGACACCCAGAGAATTGCGAGATTCAACTAATATTTAACAGTGGGAACCAGGGAAACATATATGGGAATGGGTCTTTCAGGTATTAGAATAGGAAGGGGTCAACTATAGCATTTTATGAGGAAGACATCATGACATGGGCATGTTCTCTCGTAACATGGGGTTTAATGTCCCCACCTGGAGTTGCTTCTAATACAGAAATGGAATGTCTCTTCTAATTTGGACATATTGATGGCCTACAGAAAATGAGGTAGAAAATGGTGGAACTGTCTTATAGATTACTGAAGGCTCAGGGATAGGGAAATAATAGAATACAGTTATTATGTGAGACAGAGAAACCACTCTCAGATCTCATCATAAGCTCAGCGGTGGCTCTTTGTAGGCCAGAGTTAATGGTAGGTGATGCTGTGTATTTAGTTTCAATAGAGAGGTCAGGATTCTGGAAAGGCAGAGGCCACTTGGGGGCACATAACCAAAAGAGGTTAAGATGGGCTTAACCATCACTGTGGGCACCAAGAAATTCAGCTGCATAATGGTAGTAATTCTTGAACCATGGTTTTCTGAGCAGTAAGACAAATGAGGAGCTGACAGATATTATGGGGAAAAATATGAGATTTAAAGGGGGAGAATGCTGAATGTATGATACAATGAAAATGCAGAATCTCTTGCCCAGTTTTTGGATCTAAGGCAGTTCACACAGATCCAGAATCCCTGGGTTAAAGGAAAGTTCGGTCCCCCTGAGAAAGACCCCTGCCATGACATGAAAAGTATGCACAATAAATACAGCCACAATCTTTTCCAAAGAGACCTGTGTTCCTAGAATAAACCACCTGGACTCAAGGGGTAGAAGTAGGATTGGTCCCTCACGGTGGCTCCTGTGTCTCACCTGGAGAATGTGTGCTCCCATGTCTGCCACTTTAGGCTCCGTGGAGTCAGGGAGGAATGCTTCCACTTGTGGACACAGTATGGGGTCTAGTCACCTAAGGCTATGATGGCTGCCTGGTTATTTTGGGTTCATCAAGCCAACAAAGCAGCAGACTAAGAAAGGAAATTGCCATCCTGGAGGCAATTCCTTATTCCCACAAAGAGCAAGAGCTGTTATGACACTGTGAAAGCATAAAGCATCACATCTAGAACTCAAAGGATTTGTCACAATGCCTCTCACTGCTTCCAGGCCTATCAATAGTTGTAATTGGGCAATCAGAACAACCTTGGGCAGGCTCGGCCCCTGGCAAAGGATTGAAACTTTTAGGGATGAAGGTCTGTGTTTCCCCACCTAAAAGGCAACCTAGATCAGCTGCTGTTGGGCAAGAATGAGGGAAACCTAGAATGACCAGTAGTGTGGGGAGATAGTGATTATTAATGCAAGTTTCATGCTTAGTTGCAGCTGATTAGATATAGCTTGCTGGGACTTAAGGTGTTTTTTGCAAAATGTGGCTGGCTGCCACCTAAGAGCCTGCATCATGGTATAGGCTTAATGAAGAGCACAAGTGGGTTAGGGCAGTGCAAAGTATGGCCAACATTGGGCCCTCAGGTACTCCAGGGCCTCCTGTCTTCAAGACTCATTTCTCACTCTCACCACTGCCCTGGCAACCAACTTCGCACAGACACAACACGCCGGCAGCCCATCTCAGATGGACCTCATACTTCCGGCTTTCTGCCTGGAGCTGCTCTGATGCTGCGAGGTGGGAATTCTGGGGGAATCTCTCTGGCACTCACACATACACAGCGCGCAATTGAAAGAGAGCTAATGACACACAGGACAACCCTGATAAGTGGGGAAAGAACAAGAAAAGGATCAGTGCTCTGCCCTCTGTTCTCCTGAATAGAGAATTCTGAGCCACATTTCAATAACTGCCTCAGAAAATCCTGGCGGGGGGCAAGCCCTTGTTGACCTCAGACCTTGTTGACCTCAGTGGTAGTCAAACTGAGAACAGTCTCTTGTACTGATGTACTTTCCTCATTTTACTCTTCCCTGTGCCTCACTCCTGATTCCTGGGATCACCTCTCTAAAAACCAACTACCTGCACACAAGCCCTGTCTTGTCTCAGCAAAGGAAAACTCAGGCTAAGGCACCACTTAATATATTGCTATGTCCTGGGCCAAGTGATACCAACCCAGAGGTAAATGAATTATGCTTATATCAAATAGGATTTTCTTGATAGTGGACACCCTCCCACACACCATTCTTGAGTCACAATCCCACAGTATCTTTGCTGATTTTTCATTATAAATGGGAATTTTTAAAATGGGTTTTAATAGATGCAAGAACCAAAGGTGAAAGTAGTCCCCATTGATCATAGGTAGAGCCTTATATTTTGAATCACTGACAGGTCTGAGATAATCAGGTGTCTGAGGCTGCATTTCATCTGCTAAATATCCCTAGCCCTCCTTCCTTTGTGAAATACACAACAAGGGTTTGCTGACTAAACCTGAAATGGCTTGGATTCTGCTATGTAAGTATAATATAATTTCATTGTTGAGTTTGCAATCACTGTGAAAGACAGTAACATGGGGACATACAGCTTTTCTTTTATATTCTACCCTGCAAAGGATTGCTTAAAAATTCTTCTATGCAATAAAACATGGTAGATAAAAACAGGTGTGCTAAGGTGGGAGAGAAGCAAAAAATGTTGGAGCAATTAAGTCTTCTTCTTCTTCTTCTTCTTCTTCTTCTTCTTCTTCTTATTATTATTATTATTATTATTATTATTACATTTAGAGCTTTGAGGAAACTGGCCCTATTTAGTATCACAATGAAATAGCTCATGAAGGCCCACGTTTTGTGGATTTTTCTTTTCTTGAGAAATTTCGCCTAATGGTTGCTAAAAATTAGGAAAAAAACTTCTTCTCAGATTTTGCCTTCTTAGAACCAACTTTTTGACATAACATCAGACAAGCAAAACAGATAATTTGTTTGAAACTTCCCTCCCCATTTAGAACTCTCATGACTGTCACCTTATTCTATCTCCTAGAATGTCTTCAAGGGGCTGATGTGGCTCACAATGGCATCACATAATAGAATCAATAGCCAGTTATTTGTCTCTAGGTTACTTGAGGTAAGCTTACTTGAGACAGGATGGTAATTAATGATTCAGCAGAGGTCAGGAAGGAGAATTACCTATGAAATTGAGCTTGTCCATCATAAAAAAAATATATTATAATCAAAATTTATGAGCTGGAATATTGGTTGGCTACTATATTAGTTTCCTAGGACTATCATAATAAAATACCACAAACCAAGGGGCTTAAAAGAACAGACATTTATTGTCTCAAGGTCTGGAGTCCAGACATCTAAAATCAAGGTGTTGGCAGGGTCATATTCTCTCTGAATGGGCCTTCCTTAACTTTTACAGTTTCTGGTAACCCCAGGTGCTCCTTAGCTATGGTAGCATCCCTGCCATCACTTAGCCATCTTCTCCCTGTGTGTCTGCATCATCTTCCCTCTGCACATGTCAGTCCCCTTCTTATAAAGACATCAATCACACTGGATTAGCACCCACCCTAAGGACCTCATTTAACTAATGACAACTGCAATGATCCCATTTCTAAATAAAGGCATTTTGAGGCACCGAAGGATAGGACTTCAACATATCTTATGAGGGGACACAATTTAATTCATAAGAGCTACAGTCTTGGCAACCATCTTACAAACAATACTTGCAATTTGAAGTTCTCACAATAAACTCCTCTCAATTTGTGAGGACTCCACCATTCACTTGAGGAACTCTATGGGAGGACACTTTGAAGGGTTATGGGAATCCCAGATATTAGGGTATCATGATTGTCCTTGGTCACGAGTTCAAGTACTGCCTGGCATCTCTATGCGATGGGACAGACAGCTTGTATTGTATTGCCAGAAAACAAATATTACTATAAATTTATTTTGAATTCTTCATCTCTTACCTTTTGTGTGGCTTTTGCGTCAACTATACTTTACTGACAGTGGATCCAATGATGGAAAGAAATCACTGACAATATGATGATGGCACTCCAAAGAGAAGAAAAATTCCAAGCCAGTAATTGCATCAGGCCAGAAGAATTACAGAATGAACTGAATGAACATGAGTACCCCATGGGCAAGGACAGGCTGATCAGAATGTAAGTGAATTTGGATTTTTTAAAAAAGAATTTCAGCAAAAAAGAAAGAAAACTTAAAACAGCTTGTTGCTACAAATTGTAAGAATGTTTGTGCTTATGATGCTGTTATACTTTTTTCTCCTTCCGTTGGACCTCATTCACAATGAGTTTCTTGTGTTTAAGGATTAGTAGATGCTCACTCTGGGATATTGGGACTTCTTATGTAGATCACAGAGATCTTTGGTAGAATGTACTAGGTACACAGTCATAGCAGAAGGAAGGAAGACTGCGCCAAGCCTAAACTCAGCTTTAACCCTAAACAAGTGACAAGCGTCAACATTAGACAATTTGTTGACATATCTCTGAACAACCCAAACCCATGTTTGAAATGTAGTGGAAAATCAGAAACATCAACATGGGAAATTTCATTAAAAGGACACTTCAAATATAAATATATATTCACCCATATGATATATGTATAGATATACACAATATGCAGAGATGTGCATACACACATATTATACACACACACACACACAAACACCCCCACACACTATCGTATGGGGTTGTGAGGTGCCAATTCTCAGAAAACATGCAAATGGGTCAGGACCTGTTCTTTTCTTTCATGGTGTTGTCAAAGCTTGTTTGCCTGTTTCTAGAGTTGAATAGACCTTGATGTAATTTTTGAGAAAGGTCCTGGGGTGGGGCAAGCAGCACTAGGGCTCTGGATCCTCGAGAAGAATTATTTACTAAAGCACAATTGAGACTGCTGCAATGTACCAGGAAACAGTACATAGAAACTCTTCTGAGATATTGTCATCTATACTCATCCTCTGATTTGACTTACTGAGGAGGCAGCGTGAACAGGCTGACTGTGCTTCCCGGGGCAGTTTGCTCTGGGCAGCCCCAACTTTTGCTTGCTAGCCTGGCTTAATTACCAAGAACAACATATTTCACTTCGAAAAGTGTTCTAGTCTGGACAATAAATTACAGGTTTCCCAAGAGAAATGGAATCTGAAGGCAAACTGCCAGAGCTAAAATTCCACCTCAGCGACCCATCAGATAGGTCAGTGAAACTCCGTTCCCTCACCTGTAAAACAGAAATACTCATAATCACAATACTTATATCCTGGGGTGGTGATAAGGATTAGATACGTTGATTAATTAAGAAAGTACTTAGCACAGTTCACAGTTACTGCCCAAAAGACATTGGCCTTTATTTTTTCTTATCACTGTATGATACTTTCTTGAATTAAAACATCCCCTCCTCATTCCCTCCATATGAAGCCACGACTCTAGTCCCTGTATGAGGGTGTTCCCGAAGAATTTATAACCTGGATCGCGTTCCTTTGTCGGAAGTGCAGCCACTTGCCTTCTTTTCCAGTTCTAGTTCCAAGCGTGTCACTTTTCAAACAAACCCCATCATTGCCCACTAATTTTCAAATGAATTTTTGAAAATAGCTTATCATTCAACTTCTCAGGAAGCCGCATCCGTCACTTTGGGGTTGCCAAGAAGGAGGGTGCTGGAACGATTCCTAATCTGTCTTCTGTTCTTTTCTGAGTGGGCGTTCATACTTGTACAGCCTGCGTCTTGGCCAGGAAGGCTTAGCTCTGGTGGGCAGGTTAGGTGGGAAAGTGGTGAAAGTGTAGCCGGGAGCGGAGGCCAGGGTGGTTGTGGCACGGCGGCCTGCAGTACAGAGTCCCCACCGAGAGAGATGGCAGTGACGCTTTAATTGTCCTCGACACTGGAGCTCAGTTCATGGAGAACAGAAAATTATTATTTAAACAGATGGCAAACCTGCCCATCCATAACCAGGCATTTAATGAGATAAAACAGAGCGGCCAGGGCTGTAGGTGTGTGAGTCCAGACCATTTTGGAAGGCATCAATTTAATTGCTCTTCTATTTTTGTGAAAGCTGTTCCCAAATGCCTATCTTGCCCTCTATTCTACCTTCCTTCTTCCTCTTTATTTTTATCTTTCTTGCCTTTCTGGTGTTTGGATCACAATCAGATGGACGCTTTCCTTCCCTGACTCCCAGTGCCACCGCTTTTGAATTGCAAATCTAATTGGGGCAACCTGGTAAAGCTAGAAGCATATGGGATCATGCTAGAGAGACATGGGTGTGAATCTCTGCTCCTCTATTAAGCGGGAGTTTCCTCTCCCATTAAATGGTCATAATAATCTCTATTTCATCGCACTTTTGCGAAGTCTGAAAATGTAACATAGGAATAAAATGTCAAATGTGGTTCCCAACTCTTAGTGGGTGCTCAATTAAAAAAAAAGTGTGGCTATTATTATTATGCCCAACTTTTTCTTGCGTGATATTGAATTTAGGTTTTCTGGAGCCACTCTTCTCGATTAATTTTAGGCCTTCAGTCTAATACCCAGGATCATGTTCAAGGAAATATAATTACATGGTAGAGTCATAACCACTTAATTATTTGCACTCGTCGCCCCACCTGAATTTCTCCTGCTCCCATATGAAAGCATTGCCCTTTGTAGCGGTAGAAGTCCCCCTAGTTGATACTGATCGGTGAGTAAGTTCTGTATACTCAATTCAAATCAGTGAGGTTCAAACCTATGAATGTCTACAGGTGTAAAAACTGAATGCTCCAGGGCAGTGAGTTAGGCGTACATCATGGCCCCACCTTGTAAGTGCAACCATCAAGCAGTTATACTGGGAAGATAAACAAAAATGATCCTCTCATAGATAAATCATCCTGTTTCTATTCTGTCTTTGAATGTTTTATAATCCCAATGGTACCCTGATGTTTCCGAAGTATTCTAGCATTATTTCTGAAATATTCTGGTATCATTTATTAAGTATTTAAGTGCTATTTCTGAAGTACTCTGGTATCAATCTTTGGAGAGGTTCTTCTATCATGGAACTTTAGTGCAGTTAGGAACAGAATAACTAGGTATAACCCATTTCCCAACGCATAAAAGTAAAATTATAAAATGAACCAGGGGCTGATAATGCATGACAGTTAGAAGGGTGCCCATCTGGGAAAAGTGAGGCTAAAAATGGAGCACAGGCCAAGATCAGGAATCAGCAGGGTAACACGGGTCACCAAAGCAAAGCCTGAGCCAAAAGGAGGGAAAGAGGAAGCAAGGGGACCTTGGGTTCAGGGGCTGTTTGACCATGAGTAGCTCCCTGCCTGCAGCTTCAAGGGTGTTGTATTCCCCAGGAAGGCATATTGGGAGCAGAGACTCCCCACTGGGCAGGTGAGACAGCAAGAGAAAGGAAGAATACAACACGGCACCATGGGGTTCAGAGAGTGGGCTGCTGCAGGGGGTCCCTTTTGAACATCCATTCACTGAGCTGGCGGGTGTGCCTTGCTGGTCTTCATTCGGTGCCACTCAATGGTGACATCCAGCCCAGAGCGAGCTTCATTCCTGGCAAATGTGGCCTCTTGCTCCATCTACTTAGCACCCTTTCTTTAACTAGCAACACAGAACCCTACTGCAAGGTTCTGATTTGTTAAAAACAAAACACACCCCAAAGGCAGTCTGTTATGGTAGGCCCCACATCACCAAACCAAGCCTTAACTTAATTATAGCTTTGGTTCTCCCAGAAGTGGAGTCTTAAGCCAGTCAGTCAGGAGTCACCTAGTCAGCACTAGTTAGATGCTCTACCTCATAGATCCTTGCCTTCCCCTAGGAGAAGGTAACCTCGTAATAACCAACCTGCTTTTTAGTCTAGTACAATTTCCTCGCTCCAGCTCCCTTCTGCCTATAAGTCTCTTTTTGAATAGTTCCTCAGCAATCTTTGCTATCTGCCAGATTAGATGTTGCCCGATTCGTGAGTCATTGAATAAAGCCAGTAAAGATATTTAACATTTACTCATTTTTGTAATGAATTTTTGTTTTTTTAAACAGATTTAAGAGATGACTTCATTTAGCAATAGTGAGTGCTATGACAAAATATTGATTAAAAAGCCTTATGATTTTCTTAAGATTTTAGAAGTTCAAAGAATTATAGCTTTTAACATCTAGATTTTTTCTGTTTTCTCTTTTATTACAGGGAAGGGATTTGTGTGTATGTCCTATGTCTATGTCTTCTCTTTCCAAATCCTGATCTATACCAAACCACAATATTTTCCTCATCCTAATTAGCTAAAGCATTATCCTAAAAGCTTTAAGCTAAGCTGAGTTCTCTCTGAAATGGGACAATTTTTTTGCCCTAAGCAGAGAAGAACTTGCAAGGCACCAGACCCAAATGTGAATGCTTTTCAGGCAGGAACATAAATGCAGAGCTTAAGGCAATAGGAGATAGTAGAGTTCATGGCCAAACAGGAATACAGGCCCCACCTAAGGAGAGTCAAGTGCAAGTCATTCTTTTTAACATGAAAAGTAAAACTCTTCTGCAGGTTGAATTTGGTCAAAGGCTTTCATTTGCAAATATTCCCTAAATAATTCAATATCTTGCTTGCAATCTAAAATTTTATCTCTAGGCATTTTCAGCTTTGTTTGTGAAATAACCTGCTGGTTCCTATTCAAAATTTTGTTCCAGTAGATCCAACTTAACCCCCATGAACTGAGAGTGATTTTTGCCAATCTCTATATGATCCCTTTTGTTTCCACTACTTTTTTCATATAGAAATGATGGGTGTAGACCTTTGAGTACAAGTACAATAGGCTCACAGACAACTTGTTTGATTACATATGTCCAAGCATTTAAAATTTACTTGAGAGTCTAAGGTACATATCTCAACACTAAGCAAACTCATTTGTTAAACTGTTACTTTTCTATTAACTCTTAATTCACCAAACACTTCCTTCATGGGGAACACTGAGTGGATGGCTCTTAGGTGACATTTAGACTATGAAATACAATGTGACACGTTCTATAATGGAAGAGTAGATAATTTGAGATGATTAAAGAAGAGGTGCTTTATCTAGGGACATCGAAATAGTCTGAACTAAACAAATGAAAACTCAAAATTACTCTTGAAGGAGGAGGAGTTTGCCAGGTGGGTACATGGGAGAAAAACGTTCCAGACATCTACAGAAAATATATCAAAGCAATGGGTATAAAATTTAGTTCAACTCTTGGTCTTCTTATATAACCCTTGTTTGTAATGAAAACAGGTGTTGTGGTTTCCAAGACTGGGCAGATAATATAGTTTCAGAAGTTAGGGCACTACTTTTGGAATGATAACATAATGTTCTACCCCAGTACCTAGAATGATACCTAGCATATGGTAAATATTAAATCAGTGTTTGTTAAATAACTAGCTAAATGGACTGTTCAAGGTTTAGTTAACAGGACTGGAGGCCTTGCTCTTGCATTTGACAGATCAAGCCCCTGAGAGCATTTGGCTTATCCTGATACTAAATCCACAGTGTTTGGTGTTCAGTAACAATAAGAGATACACGGTATCAAGCGAGTTATGTGGTATAGCTCAAAAGCACATAATTATGGGTCCTGGGCTGTTAAAAGACAGTTTAGATTTCAAACTTTCAGTCCTGACCTCCTTGTAATATTAGTTTTGGCTATCACTGCTTGAGCTTCTATTCTTTGTGAGGCCTGAATCAGGTGCTCTGTCTGTACTGCTTTGCATTTTAAAGGTGCTCCTGTCATGCCAAGATGCAGTAACTCATATACAAAGAGAGAAGTGGCTTGGTGCAAGTCAAACACAAAGTGTCAAAGTCCTATGGACACTGGCACTTGATTGATTCTGTGCTGTGGTTTAGAGTCCAGAAATTATGGTTACTCTGTACTTCATTGACTAAGACTTGCTCTATCACACATAATTACAGCTCTCCAGAAGGTATAAAATGAAACAGCAGTTAAGAAACAAAAGCATGAGAAGATGCCACCACAGTCCTCCCCTGCTGTTTCCACAGGCCTCCTGTCCATTTGCTCCACACAAAACGTTTTCCACTTCCACACATGTTCCCTATCCCTGGAGCACTGTTCTTCACATCATCCCTGCCTTTCCATGATACTCCAGTCTTAAATCAGGGCGCCCTTATATCTTTCCTTGGCACTCTGTTGTTTTCCCTTATAGCATTTTCTAATTTTATTTTTTATTTAATTTTGTGTTCATGAATGTCCATTTCTCCCACAAAGACAGGAGCCACATTTGTTCAAGTCTTAGTCAGCCTGGGCTGCTATAACAAAACGCCATTGACTGGGTGGCTCAAACAACAGAAATTTTTTTTTTCACAATTCTGGAGGATAGGAAGTCTGAGATCAGTGTGCCTGCGTGGGTGGGTTCTGGTGATTCTCTCATCCTGGCTTCTTGTTGTATCCTCATGTGGCAAAGAGAGAGAGAGCTTGTAAAAGGACAGGAAAGGAGAGAGGTGGGAGACAGAGACAGTGAGACAGAGAAAGTGTGCTCCCGGAGGATCCCACTCCAATGACCTGGCCAATTCTAAGAGGCCCACGTCCAAGTACCATCACACTGGGAATTAAGGCTTCAACATATGAATTCTGAGAGACACAATTCAGTCTATAGAAGTTTGATAGAAGAGTGCTTGGCAGGGTGCCTGGGTAGGCCATGAATTTTACTATTGGGCAATGAGAGTTTTAGAAGCAAATATAAGAGCATTTAATTCCTACACTAAATCACCAAAATTACACAATTCATAATCTACATGAGCCTCTGGCTCTTGATTTTGGCTCAGGTCTTCATCTCAGGGTAGTGGTCTTGGGTCATGGGATGGAGGCCTGTGTCAGGCTTTGCTGAGTCTGCTCCGTCTTTCCTGCTCTCTCTCCCTCTGCCCCTCTCCCTGCCCATGCGTATATGCATGCGTGTGCACACACTCTCTCTCTCAAATAGATAAATCTTAAAAAAAAAGTGGTTGGCATATCAAAATGAATGGATGGATGGATGGATGAAAAATGTCCAGAGATCTCTATGTCCCTTTGGAAGTTGCTAAATTACAAGTAGAACCATGAATAAACAGAGTGTTCCAGCATCAAAGTAAGTATGGCTTCTCTATGCCAAGATAAGGAGCTCAGGAGCTGCTGAGAAATCAAGGCCATAAGTGAAGGAGACAGGAGAGTGATGGCTACAGACCCTGAAATGACACACAAGCCAAGCTCTGACTTCTCATTCTCCTCTTTCAAGCAGGGCCAGGATCATGATACATGGGGCTCAGTGCAAAATGAAAATACAGGACTCCTTCAAAAAACAGGAAGAAGTTGTTTTTTTCCCCCCATGGTCTCTCTCAACTTGTATTGTTTTTATTTGCTATTTGATGTTGTTCTAAAAGTAAGGAAAAATTGAGAATTATAATTACTACATGACTTTTACTATTGGACAATGAGAGTTTTAGAAGCAAATATAAGAACCTTTAACTCCTACATGAAATCACCAAAATTACACAATTCATAATCTATACTTCATGCTTGCATTTGTATTTCATTCTTACCAGAAGAGTGGAAATGCTGCACAAGACGAACTCAGTTATTTTTATTTTATTTCTTGATATGTGCACATTTTACCAACACTCTCTGCCTCTGGCCTGTGAATGAGGAAGGAAGGACAAGCTGGAGGATCTACAGGGAACTCTGTTTTTCCCTTTCCTTCTGTCATCATTCTCAGTGTGAGAGGTTGGCTACTATAGGCAAATACCAGGAATAAGAAAGGATATGGTAGGATTCCTTGGTTGTCTGTGTCTTCGAACACCATTGCCTTCTTTCTGGTTTCAACAGATAGCTTAGCCTCTGGGGCTGTCAGTGCCTCCACTTAATTGTAAATGTAACACTTACCTTGTCCTCAGGATGTGTCTCATAAAACTCCTACACATTGTGGGCCAACTGGAATTCTGTGCTCTGGGGCAACCAGATGCTAGAAGAGAAGGGGTAAGAAAGGAACTCATCATCATGCTCTGCTGTCCCAGTGGACTTCCACGACAGAAGCTCACCACGGTCAACAACGGCTAGAGGGAGAAGAGCCTGGAGAAGATGGTGGAGGAGATGGATGGGTGGGAGAGGATCCAGATTAAGTCAGCTGTCTGAAATTCCACACATTCTTTCTTCTTTGTCTCCATTTTCTCCCCCTATCATTCTTCATTTTTCTGAGGAGATAGAGATCACTCTGTTGCTATTTCCTCCCTCAATCTCTCTGTTCAAAAACAGCCTGTAATGGCCAGGAGAAGTGTTACCTTTTGCCCACTTTTCTAGCTAAGATCAATAAAGCACTGGTCATCAGGACAACTGTCTCTCCCTATTGTCTCCTCCATAAGACTTTTGCCCTTTGTAGAGCCAAACATGTTCACTTAATGATTTTAAATGGTTTTAAATTTTAAACTGTTTTAATTCAGGTCACATGAATTTAGGCATTAAATTGTCAGATGAGTAAACATCAGAAACATTTTTTTTGCTAACAATAAAAAGGCTCTCCTAGGTGACAACCCTAAGGAAGAGGTATTTTAAAGGTATATGATTAGAGGGATGCCTGGGTGGCTCAGTCGTTTAGCGTCTGCCTTAGGCTAAGGTCATGATCCCAGGATCTTGTGATGGAGCCCCACATCGGGCTCCCTGCTCATCAGGAAGCCTGCTTCTCCCTTCTCCCTCTCCCACTCCCCCTGCTTGTATTCCTTCTCTTGGTGTCTCTCTCTGTCAAATAAATCTTTAAAATATATATATGTGTGTGTGTGTGTGTATATATATATATAATTTTAAAAAATCTGCCCTAAAATAGTAATCATTGTTAATGATTCCTCATCAGAACAAGCAGAAATAGGTTCATTATTTAAACATTATATTTTTAAAAATCCTTTAAAAATTATTCCACTATACATCACATAAAAATGTAAGGTAGCATGTGCGAACTGTTTAAAGAGCTTGTTAAAGATTCTTATAATAAGAAAAGCTGGGAAAAGTAGAGTCATATCTTATCAAACCATCTAAGAAATCTTAAGAATGCTGCTTTTCTAGTAATACATAAATATACACGAACATGAGCAAGAATCCAAGTAAAGAAACAGTTCTTATTCATAGGATTGACAGTTTTATTATTACACCAGCCTGAAATAACATATAATGGTGTGTGAGTGTGCACTGGAGTTTCTAAAAGCAGCTTTTAAGATAGGCTTAATGTGAGAAGGGTTCAACTTTCTTCTTTGAATTCTGGAGGATGGGGTCTCCTGGGGATAAAGGGGAAAAGGGGAGATAAACTTTTAATGTAATCTCCATTCTTGCCACAGTTTGTTGTATTTATTTTTTTAGCTATATTTATTGTGTAGCTACCATATGCCAGGATCTGTGGATACAGTGAGGGCCTTAACAAACACATGTTCTGCCTTCAGGGAGCTCAGAGCACAGGCAAAAAGCAAAGTATTAGCATGGAGAATGTCACAGGGAAGTAAAAGTATTTAGCAACACATGGTGGGGAAATCTAATAAGACCAAAGGTGGGGGAGGTCAGGGAAATCTTACAGGAGGAAGAGATACCACAACTAAAGGCTCAGGGTTAAGATGCAGCCAGGTAGGAATGGGGAATGGAGAATGCTGAGTCAGTAGGATTCCTGAAAAACTCCTCCTGGATCTGACTTCCTCACTTTTTGTTAACTGTGAGCTGAAACTCCTTTTAGATGATCAGCATAGGATTGGCTGAATTCGTAGACATTTCTGGAACTAAAAAAATTAAGTACTTGTTATGATATTATGTTGGTTTGGATTTTTGAATGCATAAATAATGGATGGGGCTGAGTCAAAGAGGTGGGCACACTTAGTGGCGGCCAACAGGGACAACAGCTACCCCCATAAGCCACATGAAAAGGAAGTGCAGTGCTTCTTCTCTGGGCCACACCTTCTGGCTCCAGAGAACGTCCTTTTCTGGGTGAGGAAGTTGGCAATAAAAGAGGCTTGTCAGTTGGACTTAAAGGTGTGTGTATCTCTTGGTGATATGCATAACTAAAGAAACCTATGATACTTCCATATGTAGACCTATGATTGTATCAGGGTTCTCCAGAGAAAGAGAACCAATAGGATATATTGATAAAGATATCATAGGATATCTTTAGGATAAAGATTTATCATAGGAACTGATTCTTCAAGTTATGAAAGCTGAGTTCCATGACCTGCTATCTGCAAGCTGTAGAACCAGGAAAGCCAGTAGTATAATGCAGTACCAGCCTAAAGGTCTGAGAACCAGGGCTGCTGATGGTGTAAGTCCCAGTCCAAATTCAAAGGCCTGAAAACCAAGAGTGCCTCTGTCCAAGGGCAGGAAAAGGAAGATGCATCAGCAAAGAGCAAATTCACCCTTCCTTAGCTTTTCTGTTCTATTCAGGCCCTTAATCAACTGGATGATGCTTACCCTCATAGAGAACGGTGTTTTTCTTTACTCAGTCCACTAATACAAATGCTAATCTCTTCAGAAATGCCCTGCAGACACTCCCAGAGATAATGTCTTACCAGTTATCTGTGCATCATTTAGACCAGTCAAGTTAACACATAAAATTAACAATCCCAATGACCCAAGTGCCAATCCTCGGCCATCACAATTGTGCAAGGCAAAGGGAAGAGCACATGAAAAAACCCAGGGTCCAAGAGGTACCAGCATCTTTAAGTGATAAGAAATACTTAAATAAGGGTGGGGCCAAGTATAAAGGATGAATATTGAAGGAGTCAGAGTTGAGCCAGTAAGATTTTACACATGTTGAGATTTTTAAATACTATAAATGGAAAGTCAGTTAATATTGTAAGCAAGGAAATTAAATGATTTGCATTTTCAAAAGAATACTCTGGCTGCAGTATGGAGGATAGACTGTAGGGAGATCAACACCTAAAAGAAAACAAGTAATCTAAGAGGGAGATGAGAGTGAACCAGTGTTGGAGAGTGGCAGTGGGCATGACAAGATCTTGGCCTAATGCACCTTGGTGATTTACTTTGTGTGTGTGCGTGCACGTGCATGTGTGTGCGCATGTGTGTGTCTCTGTGTTTGTGCATCTGTATGTGTTTATAGTGAAAAAAAGAGAGGTGAGATTGACTTTTTTGTTTTCTGCTATGAGAACTGGGTGAAAGGCTGGAATAGTCACAAAGAAAAGACATATAGAAAGATGAGTTGATGCCTGTAGGGTTATTCCAGAGGTTACTACAACCTGACATGTCCGCTTGTGTGTGACATGGAACTGAGTGTTGCCAGAATAATGATCATAGCCATTTGAGGGGAGCGTTTTGGAAAATAAAATATTTGCTAAGGGGAGAAGGTGCTCAGATTTTATAGCTAGAAGTGACCTTGATCCTGACTTCAATCCTTCCCATTACCAACAGCCATTCCCAATCCCCCTCATCTAAATCTCGTCCTTCCTCTCTGAGCTCTAGGTATGAATTAATCCATTATGAAACGGGGCAGCACCCTTGAATGGAGATGGCTGCTTCCCTCCCCAGTGTAAAACACAGTGAACCTCCAAGACAATCAAGTTGAAACAGATCTAAGAAAAAGATTATGCTTGTACCCCTGGGGCAAAGAATAAGAAAGAAAGAAAGAAAGAAAGAAAGAAAGAAAGAAGAAAGAAAAGAAAGAAAGAAGAAAGAAAGAAAGAAAGAAAGAGAAAGAAAGAAAGAAAGAAAGAGATTATGCTTCACCCCAAAGTCATTTTTCCTCATTTTGTTAGCATTTTTTTAATCAATTGGAAAGCATTGTTATGACAACACTAATAATGATGATGATCATCTTATTTGCCCTTTATTTATTTATTGCCTGCTAGTTACTTCACGAGCATTCATTTCTGATCTCACATAAACCCTACAGGTTTATTATCTCCCTTTTCCAGATGAGCAACATGAGATCAAAGCTAAGCGGACCACAGAGAGAACACAGATCTTCCCTTTGGCCTCCTTTGTATGGTCTAAGCAACTGATCTATATCTATAAGACAACTGTAGCATATTTCAGAAAGAAATCGCTTGAAATATATAGAGTGGGGAATACTTCTGGTTCTGTCTTAATCTTTCTTTTTTTAAATATTCAAAATAATATTTGTGGTTTTTTTTCTATTTCTCTAAACATTGTCTGAATCTTTCATTATTTAAAACTTAGGAGTTTCTACATAAAAGGCTCACGATTGTTTAGTAATAAATATACCACAACTTGTTTTTCATTCACCTGTTTGTGGACATTTGGAATGATCTATCGATACAAATAATAACAAGTATTCATTCCACTTTATTAGTGAATCAGATTCCATTGTATAGATGTGCCACAATTTCTTGGTCAGTGGGCAGCTTTCTTGTATGCAGCGAGGCCCGAGTCTTTTCATTTTGAAGTTCCACAAAATGTGCTAGGTTGTGATGCCTAGGCATACAGTTGGCAAACAGGTGTAGAGAATGTGGAGCTCCACAGTCACGTTGGCCCAGAAGTGACACCTTCACAGATTACATACTCCATGTGGCCTCATGTTGATGCAAGCATGTTGGAAAATGCAGCTGGATGGACAACTGCTTCCCAGTGATTACTCTACACAAAAAGAAGGCTGAAACTGGACAGTTAAAGGTCACTGTCATGACTGTTTAAACCATCAGTCTTTTCCTTTGTAATTTGTAACTTTGGAGACATGCTCAAAAGAATAGTTCTTCACTCAGGGATTAGAGAAATATTCACCAATATTTTTCTAACATTTACAAATCTTCTCAATTTATGATGGTGCTAGATCCCGATAAACCCACTGTAAGTTGAAAATGTGTTTAATATCCCTAATCTACCAAACATGATAGCTTAGGCTAGCCTACCTTACATGTACTCAGACCACTTACATTAGCCTATAGTTGGGTAAAATCACCTAACATAAAGCCTATTTTATACACAAAAAAATGTTGAACACACATAACTTACTATTATACAGTATTGTACTGTTGCACTGAAAGTGATAAATAGAATGGCTGTATGGGTACAAAATGGTTGTAAGTGGGTCAGTTGTTTACTCTCATGATAGCATGGCAGACTAAGACTGCCCTACCCAGCATCACAAGAGAGGATCATCCCAAATATCACTAGCCCTATGAAAAGATTCAAATTTAAAATTCCAAGTATGGTTTCTACTGACTGCATATTGTTTTCACACCATTGTAAAGTCAAAATATCTTTAAGTTGAAACATTGTAAGTCAGGGACCGTCTGTACCTGTTGTTATTATTTTTTAATCATGTACCCAAACCTTAACACCATCCATATGAATAAAGCATTATTTTTTCCCACAGATTTGAAGGGCCATTTTAATCAAATACTAAAATGACACAAATATACATAACACTTGGTACTTTTCTTAAACGTTGTTGTGTTCTATTTCTTTTTTTGTCCTGGGCTCATATCAGCACTGGAATTTTTTTTTAAGATTTATTTATTTCTTAGAGAGAGAAAATGGGGGAGTGGCAGAGGGAGTGGAAGAGAGAATCCTCAAGCAGACTCCTTACTGAGCCGAGAGCCTGATACAGGGCTTGATCCCAGGCCCCTGAGATCATGACCTCAGCCAAAATCAAGAGTTGGCTGTTTAACTGACTGAGCCACCCAGGTGCCCCAGCACCAGACTATTTTAATTACAAAAGTTCTCTAATTAAAAAAAAAAATTATGTGTCTCCCCCTCCAAAATTAGTCTTATTTTTTAAAAATTTTTCCCATCATATACTCATTTATTCTTCTACATAACTCTCTCTCCAAATCTCTACCTCAACCCTAAGATAGCCAGTTTTAGAGTTAAATTAGTAAATAGATAGATAGATGATAAAGAGATTTAGGATAACTGGTAGATTTTCTTTTAAGAATTTATTTATTTGAGAGAGAGTGAGAGAGAGGGCATGAGTGGGGTAAGGGGCAGAGGGAGAAGCAGACTCTTTGCTGAGTGGGGAGCCCAGTGAGGGGCTCCAACCCAGGACTCTGGGATCATGACCTGAGCCGAAGGCAGATGTTTAACCGACTGAGCCACCCAGGCACCTAGGGGTAACTGATAAATTTTCAATGCTAATTGTCCTACATAGGATCCTAGTGTTCATTTATTCAAATATTCTTGTGTATCCCTCAATTATGTTCCCAATATTGGAAACTTGGTATTAAATATTTGCTGAATGGATGATATTACCATAGTGTATATATTGTGTACACCTTACATTAAATGACTCCTAGATATCTTACTTTATACTTTTGTTACCTAATAAAAATATCTCTCGGGGCACCTGGGTGGCTCAGTCGGTTAAGCAGCTGCCTTCGGTTCGGGTCATGATCCCAGGTTCTCGGGATCAAGTCCTGCATCAGTCTCCCTGCTTGGCGGAGAGCCTGCTTCTACCTCTCACCCTACATGCTGTTCTGCCTACTTGTGCTCTCTACCTCTCTGTCAAATAAATAAATAAATCCTTTAAAAAAATATATATATCTCACTATTCTGGTTTTAAACAGGTTATTGCTGGTATATGAGAAAGTTAATCACTTATTTTAGAATGTATGGCTTGTAATTACTTAGAAGAAATGCATTACTCTGTAGAACCTTCATGACTGGGAATGTGTTGCTTTTGCTTTCATACATGAATGATAGTTTCAATGAATGAAGAACTCTAAGTTCAAAATTTCTTTCCACCGAGGACTATGGGGGTGACTCCTACTATCTGACAGCCCTTTTTGTTATTGAGATATCTGGTGCTAACCCTACTTTTTCTTTTTGTTTAGAAACTTATTTTTCTCTGTTGGATGCTCAGAGAATTTCTACTTTACCAAAAAGTAAAATATTTCACCCAAATACATTTACGTCCAATTCTCTTCATTGATTTTTTTTTCTTCTGATATATCCTAAAATCAAATTTTCAACTTAGGAGCTTTTTAACAATGATTTAATAATTTTTGCTCCTTTTTCATGTGCCTTGTAAAACAACTTTCTATTATAAATTTTCTTATTTCCTAGATATTTTGTCCTTATCCCTTATCTTTTCACCATCAAAATTATCTCATGCTTTTCCTCTAAGTTACAGAAAATTTTGAGAGCTGGACTTCTATTTCACTAATTTATCTTCAGGAAGTGCAGAATCTACTCTTCAGTGCCTCCATTGCATTTTATTGGTTTTTTTTATCAACATATATTATTTGTTTCAGGGGTACAGGTCTGTGAATCATCAGTCTTACATAATTCACAGCACTCACAATAGCACATACCCTCCCCAATGTCCATCACCCAGCCACCCTATCCCCGCCTCCCCAAAGAAGCCCTCAGTTTGTTTCCTAATATTAAGAGTCTCTTATGGTTTGTCTCCCTCCCTGGTCCCATCTTGTTTCATTTTTCCCTCCCTACCCCCCCATGAACCCCCCGCCCTGCCTCTCAAATTCCTCATATCAGAGAGATCATATAATTGTCATTCTCTGATTGACCTATTTCGTTTAGCATAATACCCTCTAGTTCCATCCACATGGTTGCAAACAGCAAGATTTCATTTCTTTTGATGGCTGCATAGTATTCCATTGTATATAGATATATCACATCTTCTTTATCCATTTATCTGCTGATGGACATCTAGGTTTTCTCCATAGTTTGTCTATTGTGGACATTGCTGCTATAAACATTTGGGTGCATGTGCCCCTGAGGATCACTACCTTTGTATCTTTAGGGTAAATACCCAGTAGTGCAGTTGCTGGGTTGTAGGGTAGCTCTATTTTCAACTTTTTGAGGAACCTCCATACTGTTTTCCAGAGTGGATACACCAGCTTGCATCCCCACCAACAGTGTAGGAGGGTTTGCCTTTCTCCGCATCCTCGCCAACACCTGTCGTTTTCTGACTTGTTAATTTTAGCCATTCTGACTGGTGTGAGGTGGGATCTCACTGTGGTTTTGATTTGTATTTCCCTGATGCCGAGTGATGTTGAACACTTTCTCATGTGTCTGCTGGCCATTTGGATGTCTTCTTTGGAGAAATGTCTGTTCATGTCTTCTGCCCATTTCTTGACTGGGTTATTTGTTTTATGGGTGTTGAGTTTGAGAAGTTCTTTATAGATTTTGGATACTAGCCCTTTATCTGATATGTCATTTACAAATATCTTTTCCCATTCTGTCGGTTGTCTTTAGGTTTTCTTGACTGTATCCTTTGCTGTGCAAACGCTTTTTATCTTGATGAAGTCCCAATAGCTCATTTTTGCCCTTGTTTCCCTTGCCTTTGGTGATGTTTCTAGTAAGAAGTTGCTGCAGCTGAGATTGAAAAGGTTTTTGCCTGTGTTGTCCTCAAGGATTTTGATGGATTCCTCTCTCACATTGAGGTCTTTCATCCATTTTGAGTCTATTTTTGTGTGTGGTGTAAGGAAATGGTCCATCCATTGCATTTTAATTTGGGAATTAAAAAGTCTGAAGAAAAGGTTTATTTTATGTAATTGGTGCAGTTAAGCAACAATTCAGAAAATAATTAAATATATTAAAAAATTTTTTCCTGTTAACATTTTAGTAGGTTTACTTCCTGGGGGATATTTGCTCTAAATTCCTCAGATTGGTGCCTGTGTTAGGAATTAATAAATGTTTCATAAGAATAATGTTTTATTTTTATTAGTTTTTTAAATATTTTATTTATTTGTGAGAGAGAAGGAGAATATGAGCATGGGCACTCGGGGGAGGGGAAGAAGGACAAGCAGACTTTGTGTTGAGTGTGGACCCTAACACAGGGCTCAATCCCAGAACACTGAGCCAAAATCAGATGCTTAATTGACTGAGCCACTCAGGTGCCCAAAGAATGATGCTTTCATAACTGAAAATGTGTACCCTTTTACCAAACTAACTGTGTTTCCCCAGCCCTCAGCCAGGGGCAACCACTTTTCGACGGTTTCTATGAGCTCAATAAGTGATACCATGCAGTATTTGTCTCTCTGAGGATCTAATGTATAACATGGTGACTACAGCTGATAATACTGTTTTTGCAATTGAAACTTCCAAAGAAAGTTGAACTTAAATGTTCTCACAAAAAGAAAAAAAAGTAAGTATCTGGCATGATGGATGTGTTAATTCAGTGGGGGGAGGAATGGTTCACAATGAATATGTGTATCAAATCATGTTGTACACTTTAAATATCTTACAAATTTGTTAACTGTATCTCTGTAAAGCTGGGAGTAAAAAAGAATGCTCTTTTTCTTGCAGTTTACCCATCCTCAACATGATAATCATGTTTGTTTAGTTCTGCTAAAATGAGTATCAGAAATTGTCCCTGTGTATCATGTATTGTCCCTAACAAAAGCAGAGGGGTTTTTACTTTCAACAGCTTAACTTTATTCAGAGCCCATTTTTAAAAAATTTTACTTATTTGACAAAGAGAGAGAGAGATCATAAGTAGGCAGAGAAGCAGGTAGAGGGAGAGGGGAAGTAGGCTCCCTGCTGAGCAGAGAGCCCGATGCAGGGCTCGATCCCAGGACGCTGAGATCATGACCTGAGCTAAAGGCAGAGGCTTTAACCCACTGAGCCACCCAGGTGCCCCTAGAGCCCATTTTCTATTTGTGATTGGTGGTGAGGGATCCACAGCTGCAACTTGTTTATGGTGGAGACGTGGAGTTCATAAGCTCTGCCCACTTCTCTAACTGGTATGATTGTCTTTGTGAGCGGACCCTGTGGTAAGTTCCTGCTTCACTCACACTCAACAGGCTTTCCTCACCAAATGAAAGGCAGAACTGCCACTTTCTCAAGTTCTGGCTAAAGGAAAGTTAACTTTTTTTTTTTTTGTAATCAAATCTCTTGTGGTAGCCCAGTGATAGCTGGGGCACTGCTCCCTGTCCCTCACTGTAAACAACTGCTCTCAAATGGAGCCCGCTGTCTCAATGGTCTTATTATAGTTAGAACAGCATTCCGGCCAAGCATAGAGCAGGCTGGTGGCCCTGGCCTCTGGTTCTGGGCATGGCAATTAAAGTTAGACCTTCCCTCTGGCCTTCCCTAGCCTATTAGCATCCCCAACTCCCTCATCTCTCATCCTAGGGATTTCTCCCTTATCTATGGGTTTCTGTCCTTTTAATAAGTCCCACATAGGCTTTTCCTTGCAAGGGATAAGTCAAGCTGGTTCATTCTCACCTATGTTAAGTCTCCTGTGGATTCCACATTCCTGAATTCCCTCTAAATTTTTTTTAAGATTTTATTTATTTTATTATTTATTTATTTATTTGACAGAGAGAGACTGAGAAAGAGAGAGAGCAAGTAGGGGAAGCAGCGGGCAGTGGGATAGGGAGAAGCAGACTCCTCGCTGAGCAGGGAGTCCGATGTGGGGCTCAATCCCAGTGCACTGGGATCATGACCTGAGCCGAAGGCAGATGCTTACCCGATTGAGCCCCTCAGGGGCCCCTAACTTGCTCTTTTGTGAATAATGAGTGCTCTTTCTGTTTTTTTCCTTGAACACTCAATCCAATCTTTCTCTTATTTTCTATTTATTTGGCCATATCAGTGGAGATGTCAGAGAGAAGGATGTTAAATGTGTGAGAACAAATGATTATACTGAACTAAAGTCTACATTTCTGTATTAGTTTTCATATTCTAGTCCCATAAGCTTTAAATAAAAAGTATTTTATACCACTCACCTAAAGAAAGTAAAGAAAAAGGGTAGAGAGGAAAGGAAGGGAGGGAGGAGGGAAAGTAGGAAGGTGGGGAGGGAGGGAGAAAAAAAGGAAAAAGTACCCAGATAGCAAAGCCATCAAAACACCACAGTAACTGGCACATTTCCCAATGAGTAACGTTTTCTAACCAACAATTGTTTGATAGCCAATGAAAGCAGTGGTGGACAACTCATAATTTGAAAAGAGTCTGAAGGAAAAGTCATAGTAAAAAGAAATGTACTGATGCCTAATTTCACTATCCAAAATAAACCCTTCAATCTGACCAATTCGTCCTCTGGATTTACAACAAGCCAAAGTCAACACTGACCTTTGAGTGACCTCATGTTGAGGTCTTCGATCTTTGAGGAAGACCCCAGAGTAGCTTTAATTTCAAGGAGTCTCATTCCACAGCATGACAACTTGCTAAGGTGTTGCAGATCAAGTCAATCCCTCCAGCTTCACAGTGCAATATTTTAGATTACAAAACTGCACTTAAAAACGGACAGAGTAACTCCGGGCACTCTTGCTCGGTTCCGTGGCTGGTTGGCACGAGAACTCTTGGAAGACAGATTGGTGTCCTGCAGCAGTTCGCTGTGCTGGATGGACCTGAATTCTCCCCGGCACTGGCTCCAGCTGTCCTCCCTTCACACACGGCTGCCTGGCCCTTCCCCCAGAGCTCTGCCTGCATCCCCAGTTACCTGGTGTACCCTTTATTCCCATGCCTCTTAAAGAATTCCCATTTAAAACAGTCAAATGAAATAAATAACATCCACTCAAAGTTCACTTGTAAGCACACAACACCATTAAAAAATTAAGTTCCAACTAGTTTACTAAATTATGGTATACTGCGATGCAGCCACTAAAAATGTTTATGAAGACTTTTAAAGTACAATTTTAATGATATGGGAAAATTCTATAACATAAAACAAAAATAGAGGATATACAAGCAAGTACATAATATCAACTATAGACAAGGAAAAGGCATCCAAACAAGAGTGAAAGAGAATATACCAAAATCCTAATAGTTGCTGCTTCCAGATGGTAGTAGTATGCATGATGTTTATTTTTTCCAATTTAACACCTCCAAATTTCTATAAAATGCACTTTCTTAGGTGATTTGTATTTTTTAATTATTTAGGAACATCAAATTTTTAATTATTTGAAATGTCAAGGTCACTGCACATTATAAAATTCTCTACATAGTATTATTTAACTAAACAATGTAGACTTAAGAGACTACAATGTAGTCTCTTTAAACAATGTAGACTTAAGAGACTTGATGAAAATATGGGAAAACAGTAATAGGCATTCTGTCCTCTAGATGACATAATGAGTGTTATTCGCATTTAATTTCAAAAGGTACCTCTATTTTCAGACTGCACACATTTGTGATATGTTAATTTTACATTAGAAAATAATGCATAAGTAAGACAGGAGAAACAAGAGAACCACTATGATCCTAATAAACCAGTGTGCTCCAAGTGCTCTGGTTGTCTTTACAGAGTTGTCTTCAATTACAGAGTTGTCTTCAGAAATTAAAATTTTCACTTTATTTATCTCAAGATAATGTATTTCACACTCTCTAATTCACAAGTAGCAGATAGTTTCTCAAGAATATTCTTATCCTAACGTGAAGTCAACCCAAAATGAGAGGATATCCTGTGAGAAAAGGAAAAAAAAGAAAAGTCTAGTGAAAGGCTCATTAAACAAGGATCCTGGTAGGACATTCGGATGGAATGGAAGGAACCCTCGCTAACATGTACATCCTACTCAAAGTCCACACCACTCGAATGAACTGTCATCTATTCTGCATAAATTAGAAGGCCTAGTAGGCTTTCATACTTTTTCAAATTTGAGAAATAAATGGAGAGAATATTGTGAAACATTAAATGTACCACAGAGTGTTTGATTTATATCACCAAAATAATCTGTTCATTTGCTTCAAAATTGCCAATTTTCACTAAAGATCTTAACAGATATGAAGGTTGCTTTTCTCTTTTACACTTTTCACCAAAATCAGGAGGAGAAAAATCCCAAAACAAAATAAAAACATGAAATTTTCAATTTTTTAAAGCTGAAATTTCAGCCTACTGTTTATTTTTCTTTGTGCTCCCACTGAGCTAATTAAACAAAGATCTCTACACTCAAACTGGTTTGGGAAAAGAAAGAGAGGGTGCAGCCATTGGGATTTGGCCCAAGGGCCAATAAATATGGAAGACAGTCATCATAACAGCTTCAATTATGACTTTATATTCATTCACTAAACTTTTCAAAATAGTAAAATGGATTAATAGGGAAGGGGAAAAAAGAAAATCTCATAATATCTCACTTAGTACTTAGAGAAATTATAGCTATTTAAAGCAAAAATTTTAAATGATTGCATTTCGAAATCCATTAGTTTCAAAAGAGGGATCTTCATTTACTATTTATTTTTAAACTGAATTCTACTGCTGTATATTTTTTCTTAGTATTCTTATTTTTCTACTTTATATCCCATTCCCCAAAATAATTTACTCAAATAAATGATATAGGAAGCTTTTTATTGCTAATATTATATTTAAAAGACTTTTGCTAACTATAAACATTATAATATCTGTGAAATATTTCATCAAGAAAAACTACATTTTTTCTGACTCCCTTTTAGTTCTCTAATTTTTCATATTTTAAAATAAAATACTAGATTAAAAAATAATACATTCTTATTATTTACACATTCAAATACAGTTTAAAAAAATTCCTGTCCCTCATTTCTTCTTCTTTCAAATCTAAGTATTAGCTATGTGTCTTCCCACATCTCTTTTTATAATCTACAAACACACACATACAGAGATAGGGGTATGTATTTTTATAGGTAATGTTCTGTATATGATTTCACAACTTAATTTCTTCATTTCTTCTCTTATTCTTTCATGTGGACATACTTCTACATCAGAATAAGTAGATCAATCCTACTCTTCTCAATGGAAGCCAACAATCCCATTTTATAACTGTACCATAATTTAACCAAATTCCTATTGATGAGAGTGTGGATTTTAAGTTTTAAGCAAGTACATGCACATATTTAAAAGTTCAAACCACATGGAATAGTCTAAAACAAAAAGTTAAGCCCCACTCTTCTTCATCTGAAAGATAAGTTTTAATCAGTTTCTGGTTTTTTTAAAGAGTTCTGATGGTTAACATTATAACTTTTAAATAATAAATGTGTGTTACTTAATGTGTTACTTAACACAGTGCTAATTTTATTTGAAATGGAAATGTTAGCATATTAACAACCACCTCTTGCTTTGCTTCCCCTTCCCTTTTATCTTCATTTTATTATCTTTCATGCTGTTAAATTTTATAACTTTTATATTGTTTTGTTTGATAAATATAATAAATTCTTCCCTGATCAGTGTGTAAAGGGATTCTAAGATCCCAAAGGCAGTGAGACGGCATCCCTGGTATTTTGATTGGGTTTGGATTATTTGCTGCAGAGCCATTCGGTGTGATGAGCTCATAAGAACAGGGTCCTAGGTACATGCACACCATTTCCCCAAACACTGAGGTCCAAAAGACTCTTCTCAAAAGATATTTTTAGCTTTTACCGCTAAATTCATGTTTAATGGAAAGGTAACAAGGTATTATCACTGAAATATAGGCATAGCCTTGCTGCTCAAAAGCTGTGTGAAACAGCCAGGCCCTTCGATTCTCTGGCCCACACTCTTTTCATTTGTAGACTGAGAGTTAAACCAGTCTGTGTCTGCTTGCCTAGGCAATTTAATATTCAAAATTACTGACTACTACACAGACATGTGTTGCAGGTATATGGACACTGCAGTCCTAGAAGCAGACTGCAACTTATTTCCAACTTATTTCCAACTCCACTTTTCTAAATGACCATGAGTGATTGTGTAAGACTTGGTCTCCTTAATGCCTTCATTATTTCTGGTACTTGGAAATACTTTGAAAATATGAGGCAACCATCATTAATGGCTTTAAGGTTGTTTTTGTTTGCAGCAAAGAAAACCACTTCTATTAAATTCTAGCATGTGCATTTTAAAATGTAAAATGATCATTTATCCCTCTCCACAATAATCAGAGACAATTAGGAGAAAGCTGGGATATAGGAATATATTGTACTAAATAGAGCAACCAGCATTTTCTTCTGCACTTGCTACACAGAACCCAGAATCATTCTCATTTTTCTCTTTCTTCTAATGGTTGTAGAGATGAAAGAGTTGGAGATGTTGATCCAAAAGGCTAGATTTGGGCACACAAAGCATAAAGTCCTACGTAACTCAACCAGGACCTGTAAGCAAGCCTTCCAGCCATTCCGTCAGGTCAGAAAATATTCCTGGTAGATCTACCAGAACCAAAATGATCTCGATGTTTCTCTCTTTTTCTTACCAGAGGAGACCAACTCAACATTTTGGCCTTATCAGCCCCCGCAGATGCTGCTCAGTGTCTCTTCCTGCCAGTTTTGGCTCAGCACGGTGTCTCCCGGGCCCACTGACTGTCGGTTGCTATAACAACATTGGGCAGAGGAGGAAGGCCTGGCGGAGCAGTGGTTGGGCCAGGTGGAGAGGAGGAGGTAGAACAGAGCGGAGCCACACAGAGTCCCGCATCCCGAGTCCCAGCAAGAATGATCAGGAGGCAGGTGGCCACAGGAAAAGAGGAAGCTGCTGCAAGGGTAGGGGTGATGTGGAAGCAGCAGAACCAGTTATTGCAAATTAGCAGAGTCTGGCCTCAGATGCTGCTGAATTTAAAGAGAAGGAGGAAAAAACTGGTCTGGAAAAGTGGAAGAAGAAAATAAAAAGGTAAGAGAAACATTACAGAGAAAGCAATAAAAAAAAGTGGAAACAAAAACAGGCATTTCTGCAACTGGAAAGATGTCAACTTCAGATACTGTGAATATAGTGAAAACATCCTTCTCCATGGGCCATTTCTGCTTGGACTAACATGATTTTAACAGGAAATTGGGGAAAAAGGAGAGATCAACTTCAGGACAGAAATGATATGCACTAGTCTTGGTTATGACAGATTACTGGTTCAGGCCTTATTTAAATTTGTGAACTGTGGCTGAAAATACCTAATTTGCCTTCCTCCCTGAATTGTTAATAACTTTAATGAGTTGTTGTATATTCAAATGCTTGGTAAACTCTAAAACATTCTACCAGTGCAGGCACTCATTATCTTCTCTTGATTTTATCATTATCAATATTTAATATGCTTCTCGTTTACCCTCCCAATCTCCTTTGAACTATCTTCAGAAGATTTTCTTTCATTAATTATAGGATATTTGGACTTGTATATTTTTCTTATAGGAGCAATTGAGATTTACAATCAAACGAGTCTAGATGGTTTCCATCTGCCATATTTACTATCACTAGAAATGAAATAAATTTGGAACCTAATTCAATTCCAATAGCACATTTAATCACAAAATTCTTTATGTTGTATATCTTTGATTGATTTCTTTTTCTCTGAACCAAAATGCCACCCCCTAAGAAAGCAAAATAAGTAAAGATAAAATATATATTGTACAAATGTGTATAAAATCACCATGCTATAAATGAAAGTGACTTTTGGGATCAACAAGTACAATCTTCCTTAAACTTTACTGTGAGATGAGTCATCTAGTGATATTGTTAAAACACTGATTCTAATTGGGAAGGCCCATCATAGGTCAAGACAGCAGTTCTAAGAAGTTCCCAGGTGTGTTGATACTGTAGGTCCTTGAGAAGAAAGGATCTGTTACAGTGCTAGTCCAAAGATTTTTGAATTACAGATCACATTAAGAAAATCCACTAAAACAAAAAAAGCACACCTGTGTGCACTGAAGCAATGGTGAGGAGCCCAGAGACCTGTCCTCTCACAGTCCCTGGGGTTTTAGAATAATTTTCTAGGCACTTCCACAGAAAATTTTAATCTTCAGAACATGATATGAAACACACAGTCTAATCTAAAAGCTCCCTTTAATCATAAGGAAACAGGGACTCCGGAGAGTTTAAGTATCAATAAATGAATTCTTAATATTCTATATTCATACTCATATACCCAATACACATACATTTGAAACATTCACACAAGGACATTTGTGTATGCGCTGTAGACAGCAGTTGCCGCTTTTCAGCATCCAGGTTCTACTTGGGAGGAAACTAACCAAAAGTTAGCTGAGAAAGCAAGTGACCTATCACCCGATAAAAAGTTCATTCTTGGGACTTCAGACCTACATGGAAGGAAGCTAAAATTCAGAGACAGCTAGTTATCATTCATGGTGGTGACACTGGAACCAAGTATTATTATTAAGAACTATGGTTTGAGGAGTTACTATTCCAGCTTAATCATGGGAAATAATTTTAAGAAAAACAGAGTGGCCAATGTGATAGAACTAAAGAGATGTACCAAATGGAATAAATAGAGTATAAAAAAGTGGGAGAGCAGAAGAGCTTAAGATAATTGGAGAAAAGGTTTCATTGGTAAGTACACAGGAATGAGGCACACATTTGGGTTGTGTGGGCTAGCCCAGCTGCTACAGGGGCTTAAATGATAACTTGGCATGTTACTTTGGATAATCTCTAAATTCCATGAGGGCTGGATCTTATCCCCAGCTCTAGGCAAAAGGTGAGCCTTTTATATTTGCCAAATGAATGACAGATACATATCTAAACAAACATGTATTTAACATTTCTGATAGGTGCTCTCTGGAAACATGGAGGACAAGTAGAAGTTCACAGGTGAGATTAAAGCACTGGCTAAAAGATCATCATGAACTTCAAAAGTATAAAGAAATGGAAGTCAGGAAAATCCTTTCTAAAGTATCTATGACTTTTTGACTGCTGCTGGTAATACTGAAGATAATGTAACTAGAGTTATGGAGAAATATGGAATGGGAATGTATCATTCCCTCAAGAAGCTTTCCAAATAAGAGGAAATATAAACTGTATCAAATTTGAAATAAAGACAAATGGCTTGGGGCACTTGGGTGGCTCAGTCTTTAAGCCTTCAGTTCAGGTCATGATCCCCGGATCCTGGGATCCAGCCCGGCATCAGGCTCCCTGCTCAGCAGGCAGGAAGCCTGCTTCTCCTTCTCCCACTCCCCCTGCTTTTGTTCCCTCTCTCACTGTGTGTGTGTCTCTCTCCCTCTCTGTCAAATAAATAAATAAAATCTTAAAAAAAAAAAAAAGACAAATGGTTGCTAAGGAATTAAGGGACAAGATCACTGTGGTTAGTTTTTGGTAAGGGGAGTGAGTTAGAGCCAGGAGTAAAAATTCATCGAATTTCAGTCATATTTATTTGCTTATGATTTACAGTTTTCATGATTTCATGAAAAATATTTTTGCTTCTTCATTATCTTACTTGTATATCTTCAGATTTGTTCCTTTATGTACCCCAATTTTGTTTCTTTTACTTCTCATATTTTGGAGATCATTTTTCAACTAATGGCTAATTTACATGAAAAATACCTTTTTCTTTAATTCTATATATATATCTATATATATCATTTCAAAAATAAAATACATAAATTTGAGAACCCACCCCTCACATACACACACACATAACATGAATAATTTTGCAAGCAGTTATTCACACTCCTACTCTAAGACTTTGTTGGTGTAATTTGGGATTTCTTACCCAGAATATTATCATTTATAAACATTTTTTGTTTCTTTTGAAAGAATTACTTAAATTTTTTCTATTATTTTTTAACTTCTCACTATATTAACAACAGTGATTTAAATATTGATTATTTGATTGGTTTTAATTATTCACCATACTTTCCTTTATAAACCTAATCCTCATTACTTTTTTAGTTTGATTCATTCCACAGTCAGCTGGAATATTTTTCTAATTTTTTAAATCTTTTTTTTTCCAGAAAAGGAATGTGGGTAAAAACATTTGGAGTCCTTTTGTGTCTATTAATATCTCTCTATTACTCCAAATATGAATGATAGCCTGTCTGGCTATAACATTCTTGGGTTTCAATATATTTCTCTCAAGAGTCTTGTGTTCATTTTGCTTCCATATTTTTCAAATTGTGGAGAGTCTGATGTCAACTTGAATTTTTTCCTTTTATAAACAAATGTTTTCCCCTGTCATCTTGATGCTTTAACTTTTTTTTTTTAATTCAGGACTTTCATCATATTTTTAGATAAGTAACTTTCCCCAGGTTTTAAGTCCCCACCATCAAGAAAATACTCTTCCATGGTTCCTTTGGTAATTGCTTTTCCTATGAATGGTCTGTCTTCTGCTGGATGTATCATTGACTTAGGGTTTTCATCAATGCCCTTTATATTCCTGATTGTACATTTATCTCATTTTTTATTCTAAATTCTAAGACAATTTCTCAATCTGGTATAGTAATTCACTGGTTCAGATATCTAGAATATTCAACATATAGATTCTGCCTTCATGCCATTATAAACCTTTGTTAACCATCCTCTTCATCTGAAAGCTATCTTTTCTGATAGGTGCCTTATTCAGATACAAAATAGCCCCCTGATTCAGACACTGCTAAAGATCTCCCATTTCTTGCAGTTAAATATGTTCCACAGACTTTCAGGAGCATTTATTTTTCACAGGTTTTCTTCTTTTGAACTACTGTCTATTTCACATATCTGGTCACATTTCTCTAGTTAGCTTTACAGTGGGCTAATTTAGGTAATTCTACTTTGTTTTGTTTTTCAGTACTGAGGGAATAAGATGCTAACTGTGAAATATACTGTGCTTCTCTTTTACACAAAATTAGTAGAAGAAAAGTTTAGGTTTTGTAGTATATTTATTTTGTCAACTCAGACCTTTTCTTGACAGTGGGAGAGAGGAAGGTTCAACAAGGGAGGTCAAGCCAGGTGGACAGTGCCCATCGACCCTATTCCAGATTTTATTCACTGACTCTTGCTTGAGCTCTTCCTCTAAGTTGTATGACTACATTCATCAGGCACAGAGGAAGCAGCATGTTACAAAGCATGATGTCAATGCCACACATTTCTCAGAGAGAACAGCATTCCTGCGTCAGCGAGCTAGTAACATCCCACTTTCTCAGGGGTGTTAGTACTGTCCATTGATTTCCCAATGCTCCACCCTTGCCTCTGGCACTTATGGTAGATTTCCTGAAGCCTGTGGGGTTTTTCCATCATCTCAAATTCTTATTCCTCAGGCAAATTTTTCTATTGCGTCTGTTGACTCACAGCTTGATCAGTTCTATCTCAATCCTGTCTCCCTTATAACATATTTTATAGAATTCCTCTAAGCATCTAGCATAAAAATGTTATCCTCCTGTCACTGTTAGTTCTTTAGTGGGTTTTTCTCATTTTATTTATCTTTTTAGTCATCTTAATGGAAAATGGATGACTTACATAGTGGATGGAGACTGCCATCTTTATCCCGACTGTTGTTTCTCTTAAATTTCTTTCTGCACATTTCTGGCAGTATGAAAACAAACTGATGCTGTTTTTTTTGTTTTGTTTTGTATTTTAAAGGTGATTGATTAGTGAACTTTTCAGATGAAATTGAGATTCTGGAATCTCCTAGATCAGGTCTGTCCAATGGAACTCTCTGCAATAAAACAAATGTTCTTCTGAGGTGCTCAATTCAGAAGCTACTAGGCTCATGTGGTTATTGAGGATTTGAAATACAGCTCATACAACTGCGGAAAAATGAAACTTAAATTTTACTTTATTTACTTTATTTTCTTAGAGAGAGAAAAAGAGCACATGAGCAGGGAGAAGGGACAGAGGAAGAAGGAGAGAACCTTAAGCAGGCTTCATGTCCAGTGCTAGCCCAATGTGGGGCTTGATCTCACAACCCTGAGATCATGACCTGTGCCAAAGTCAAGAATCAGGCACTTAACTGACTGAGCCACACAGGCACCCCTAAATTTTATTTAATTTAAATTTAAGCAACCACATGTACCTAGTGGTTAGTATATTGGACAGCACAGCTTTAGAAAAGCAACCTTTAAGTTACAACATCTTTGAAAATGAAAGTCCCTGTGCCTCATCTTAAACTTATAATATCATATTCCTATGTGTGTTGGTATGGGGGAAGGAGCGGGCTTTAAAAAAAGCCCTCTTTCTCCATGATTTTTTTTTAAAGATTTTATTCATTTATTTGTCAGAGAGAGAGAGAGAGAGAGAGAGAGAGAGAGAGAGAGAGAGTGTAAGAATAAGCAGGGGGAGCGGCAGGCAGAGGGAGAAGCAGGCTCCCTGCCAACCAAGGAACCCGATGCAGGACTCCATCCCAGGGATCATGATCCAAGCCAAAGACACCCACTTAACTGACTGAGTTGCCCAGGCATCCCTCCATGATTCTTAAGGTACACTAAAATGATCTTAGGTGTTTGGTTTGGTACCAAGAATAATGGAAATGAGGCTTAGAAGCATAATGACCTTGTGTTTTACTGAGCTTTAATACAAACTAAGTAACTGTGGATTATATACATTAAAAGAAATTTGACTGGAAAGTGATGGATCTATACTACCATTGCCCTCCCTTGCCTGAGGTACACATCAAACTGGCAATCACTGTGCACTTTTCTACTCAAGCCCAAAGCAGAATCCTTCTCAAACAGATTCCCTAGTAACCCCTGAGGATCAATTCTAGAGAGGAAACTTAATTTGTATCTACATCAAATGTTCACAAACTTTTTCTGTAAGAGGCCAGACGGTAAATCTTTTAGGTGTTATGGTTCATATGCTCTTTGTTCCAAAGATTCATTCTACCCATTGGATCATGAAATCTGTCACAGATATATACAAATGAATGGGTGCTGCTGTAGTCTAATAAAACCTTATTTGTGGACATTGAAATTTGAATTTCACATAATTTTTCCATGTAATATCACTTTTTTTTTCCAACCATTTAAAAATATAAGAACTATGATTAGCTCTTGAGCATAAATAAATAGGCATGGGCTGGATTTGGTCTCAGGTGGTAGGTAGCCTGTCAACCCCCATCTAGATGAAACTAAGGTCTCCTCCGTTTTTAATATTCTCTGAGTCGAGGACTTTTTGTTATACATTTCTTGGAGTAGGACATTAGTATGTGCTTTGTCTCTTTATGTCTCCTTACAACATATCAGGATCTGAGCAATTCAGTGTATAAAACACAGACATTAATAGTGGTAATTTCCCGAGGTAAAAGCTCTACAATATGAGTAGTCCGTGTGTATAGAGGTATAAGGTCTTAGCTTTTTGCTCTTCGATCTACTGAAACATTTTTAAAGTCTTTCAAATAAATTTCTACTGAATCTCATTTCAGCAAAATAGATCAATAAAACTTTTAATTTGAAAGTGTTCTAGTTATGCCATTTTTACAAAAGAACCAAGAGTCTATTTATATCTAAATTGCAATTATGTTCTAAGTTAGAACAATATTTATTTCTACAACTCTACTACAAATTTAGTTAACATTTAACTTCCTTCTATGCATATTAAAGTGGATGAATAAGCAACAAAAGCAAAAGCTTCTGTAAAAATAAATAAAGGAAACCTCATTTAGGGCTGTGAAAGATGTAAGCCTGATGATTCACAGACCTGTACCCCTTGGGCAAATAATAAAAATAAAATTAAAAAAAAATAAAAAAAAAAAAAAAAAAAAAAAAAAAAAAAAAAAAAAAAAAAAAAAAAAAAAAAAAAAAAAAAAAAAAAAAAAAAAAAAAAAGGAAACCTCATTTAAAATGGGAGTTGGGAAGCCCTGAAGGGGGAGCTCTCATGCACTTCCCCCTTCCCGCCTCCTCACTCCTTGCAGCTTGCATAACCAGCAGAAAGATGAAAGGTAAGAATTACCTTGACAAGAGAGGCCATTTTTCACATTGGAATTTCATCTCCTGCTTTTAAGAAAAAGAAGGAAGATGCCCTCTGCCCTAGCAACAACACACTAACCACCACTTGCAACCAATAAGAAACTGCACAACTTCGAACTCTTGTCCTTTTCCAATGAACTTTCATTTAAAAACAACCTTCCCCAATTGCCCTCTGAAACCTAGTAAAAACGGACCTTCCCTTTGTCTCTTCGAACTTGCCTGTGGTTCACCACAACTTGCATGTTCAGAATTGCAATTTCCCTGCTATTCCTGATAAACTCATTTTGCTAGTAAAATAACTGGCTATTTTTAGGGTTGACACTTGCAGACATGCTAAGAGATCCTTGTGAGGATGCCCCCAAACATCAGCTGCTATTCCTGAGTAACCCCCACTCTCCACCTCACCCTCCAGGCCACTCACATTTCTAGGTTAGAACATGTTTTTGTGATTGAGCATCAATGGCAGCAGGGCTCTGAGGCCTGAAACGACATTAACTTCGCATTTCCCCAACACCTACACACTTTACCTTTGGTTATTTGCCTACCATTTTTATTACTGCCTCCACCTACATTCTACACTCTCTTCATGGTCATTTATTACATAGTCAAAGCGAGAAAAGAAAGTTAAACATCAGCACACGATTTCTATGCACTTATATTTTTAAAATAAGGGCATTCTACTCTTTTTCAACTACTATCATGGGTTTTAAATTTTTATTTTGTTTTGATTTGTTTTCTAATGACTTGAAATACATTCTCACATATGTTGGGAGGTCGACAATAGTCTTTTCTATAAAGATAATCATTTTTTGAAAACTATTTTTGTAACTTCTAAACTTGAATTTTAATTTTCTTTTTCTCATTTCTTTTTTAAAATATATTACATTGAATGCAATTTCCAAAGTCTTCTCTACCTAATACTCATGATTCCAACTTATTTAATAAAATTTTCTCCCCAAATAAATGGGAAATTACTAGCAACCTCTGACTGGGTTGTTAATTACTATCCTGGGGCCAAGTTGATGTAGCATTGTCAACAATACTAAAAAACAAAACCAAAAACATGCAAAATGAACTTACCTACAGATTTTAAAATAAATATACCAAAGTTAAAATGCATAAACCATTTCATATATACTTATTATTCAGCATTTCTCTCAAGTAAAATTTGTGAAAAGACTGAAAATACTGAAGTAGAAAAAAAATATTAAAAGAAAAATACAGAAGCAACACTTCTCTCATTTCCCATGAATTCCAAACACAAAAAATATTTAGACATTACGATATTCATGAGTCAAATGTAAGAATTTCATAGCTCAAACTAACTTTAAAAATCCCTTTATTTATAGCTAAGAAACAAAGGCTGGAAGAGCTGGGTGGCTGGTGTTCCTTATCAACAGAATCAGTACAGGGATGTTTTGAAGATAGTTCCTTACCCCTGTCATGCAGTATGTCCTGTTAAAATGATTTGATTTCAGGTGGCTCTTTTTGGGTCCATAGTAAACTTGATATAAAAAAAATAACTCATACTTATGGTACATCTGCTATTTATATTACTTGTAGGCTGAGATAACCAACATGTGAATTTTTTTACCAATACATTAACTTTTCACCTGAAAGCTCAAAATATAAGTAGCCACACTCATGGGGAATTATCCTATTTGACCCACCCAGTAGGTCAAGAAATATGAACCGATGATAATCACTAATCATCATCATCATCTTCAAATTATTTTAAAACAGAAAACATATTTTGCTACACACTGGTATGCCTCATACACAAGTGACCAAGACGGAGACATTTTTCACCGGGGTAATATGTATGGGAAGTCAACACTGAATAAAATGGAGAAAGGGCACAAACTTCAGACACTGAAATATCCAGGTCTAAAATGAATGCTTCCCAACACAGCCTATGAGCTCGTGAACCTATTTCCTCACGTGCAAACAAATTTATAATATTGTACAGTACTGTTTGTGAAAATGAGTGAAATTTTATGCAAAATACCTGGTAGATTATCTGAAGTAATGTATTCATTCAATGACAGTATTCTTTCTCCTGTCTGTTACTCCCTGTAGGAGGTCCTGTAGTAATTTGCTAAATATTACCATTTTGGTCTGACAGAATTATTACAACTTTACATACTTAACTGCTACAGTTACTTAAACAAAGATGATATATAATTGCTGAATTATAAAACCATTAGCCCAAGAGATTAAAAACCATCACAAGAAACTCAAACTTTTTCTCATCTCTCAAGACCACTGAGCCAAAAGTGGAGTGAGTGATTTCCCTTCTGTATCTTGTAAGAAGCACAGAAATAGAAGTTTGGAAGAGTCAGACTTCAGACTTCTGGCGAAATGAAACTAGTAGGCTACTTTTTTTTTTTTTTTTTTTTTTCCTTTTTAGAAAGAGGAGAGGTTGGGGATTCATGCTCTGACAGCTCATTCAATGACTCTCCAGAAAGTGGTGGGAAAGAATTTGAAAACTGAAACTTCAAAGGAAAATAATATGAACATATCTCTGTGCAATAAATAAGTAGCCCTGCTTTATATGCCAACTCCAACAGCTATTATTAGACCCCACTGGCTAATTAGACAAACATAGTTGGCTAATTTCCCTTCAAATTCACCATCAATGTCAACACTTTTGGATAATCCTAAAAGGCTGGGAATTTACAAGTCATAAACATTTAACAAAATAGCTAAGCTTCTTAAAATACTTTTCCCATCTGTGTTAAGCCACAGAAAATCTAACCGGAACAGCATTATATCCCCCAGCCTACATGAGTTTTTATTAGAGATAGTAAGTCACTTAGAGCTCTATGCTTTAAGTGTAAGGGGAGAAACACAACACAACAAAACAAAAACCCATGTTTTGGTTCTGTTAATGACCTAAGATTAGTAGGAAAAAGCACATATTAGTTTATAGCTAAGTGGTCATTTTTCACTGGGCCAAAATATACGTACTAAACCCTTCACATCTTTTTGTTCAATGATCCAATTGGGAATCACATGTCAACAAGGCTCTGTGAAGTCCTGCTCCAGCCATCTCTCCCTCCTTCCTCTGGGCTGAAGCCAGTTTTGCCTTCTATGCTTCCTTAAATTCACCAGCTCTTTCCCTCCCTGGGGATTTCACATGGGCCTGGAATACTCTTCATCTACCTGGTCCTTCCTCCATCAGTTCTCTGTTTAGATGTCTCCATTGCAAAGAGGCTTTCTCTGATTATGCTTTCCCAGTAGGTTACTCATCCCTAGGGATTCTGTGTCATTGCACCAATATTCAGTTCTTTTATTGCATGGCCCATAATCTATAATTACACATTATTAATTTGTTCTCCTATTCAATGTCTTTACCCTGCTGCTCAGTCTATTTTATTTACCAATGTTCACTCAAACCCTAGCATGGTGCCTAGTGCATGATATGTACTCAGTTGACATCTATTTAACCAGTCAATACACAAAGAACACAAAGAATAAATAGATGAAAAGAATGGATTGATGAGTCCCTGCTCTACAACCATTTTTGTTTTAAATCAGTACAAATTACCAAATGTCATAGTCTTGTCAAATTCTGGCATGGAGACTATCTCTATAAAGATCTAACAAGTTACTATTTAGATTTCTGGTCAGTTCGAGTCTTCCATTTAAATACAGATTTTTTTTTAATTAGGAGAATTGAAATGTCCAGTGTATAAATAAATATGAAGACATTAAACAACAGAAAAAACAACTGGTGGTTAGAAGCTGCATGGTATTTGGATGATCAATTTATTTTTTAAAACCTCCCTTTGGCGTATATACATACAGTACACTTTTACAGTTTGGAGAAGCCATATACCATTATGCCTACTAGATCTTTCCAAGTGCTCAACTGTCCACCTGTCTCTTCTCCTGAACATCATCCTCACGGCCACACTTAGGGTTCTTGCCTAACCACCACCCCCCCCCAAACCAACAACCAAACACTTACTGTTCTACTCTCATTCCAACCTAAATCAACCCTACACATTCACACTTTCCACCCTAGCTCTTCTCTTTTTGACCCAACTTCTAGTACCAAAGTTCTTTAGAAGTCTTGCTTATTTTTGAGCAAGTTTATTTTTATCCATAAATGTCTTTTCATGGCCTCCTTTCAAATCATCACCTGTGCTGTGAAACCTGGTCTTTCTCCTAATGACCGAGTAACCCCTTCAGCACCCTTGCTGGTACTTTTATTCCCCTACTCTGTTTAATGGGCTACAAGTCTGTGCCTTGCTCCCAAGTGCTATTCTTTCTGATCACTGATCAACTCTCTTTATTTCACTTTTCTACATTCAAAGTCCATAGAATCTATTTTTGTCACCCTTTTCACCATCTTTTATCATCCTTCACAACTCACCATTACCTTCTTCAAACATTTCTGTGCCTGATTCATCATTTTCTTTCGGCCCTTCTCTTTCGTCATCATTAGTGACTTTAACATTACAGTTGATATGCTAACTCATTACTGCTTACCATCTTTTACTTTCTTCCACATTTGACTTCAACCTCTATCAGCCTTTAATGGGTAGTCATATCCTGGATCTTGACCGAACACGTCCAAGGTCTGAAATATTTTTGTCTTCTCTGAGCATGAGCTAATTATAGATCATATGATCTTTAGCTACATTTTTTTAACCCCATTTTTTAAATTAGGTTTTTGTTTTCACTAGCTTTCTGCCTCCTCATTTTCCAATGATCCCTGCCAGTATTGCCTCTTGTCCAGTTGGGGCTCTTTGGTTAGTTTGCTTCAATAGAGAGAGACACATTAGGAACCGTATTTCTTGGCTTCCTCTCACACACACATTACAGCTTATGTCTCCTGAAGCTTGTTCTGAATGGGTGAATAGGAGGCTATGTTCTGGTCCTCCCAAAGTGCACAGGCCCCATGGAGCTCAGCTTTATGGGAAGATGGGAAGATACCTTCTATTCACTGTTCCAAATCACTCTTTGTCACTAGTGCTCAAACTGGAAGAACTTAGGTTCAGAGTAATACAAATCCTCCCATGAGACAGCTGCCATTTTTTCTTCGCCTGTACAAATTCCTCTGCTACATACACTTCTTCAGGAGAGCCCTCCCACCACACACAAGGAAAGGAGAAATACATATGCAAACCAAACAAACAATCCCATAACAACAGTAACATAAACAACAGTTCTTCATCCCATAATCCCTCATAAAACATCCTTCACTCCTCCCCTGGAAATTTTGGTTTGCTCTGTAGACAGAGATTGACATTGTATTTCTGTTTTTCTGGGGAATCACAGTGATTTACATGCACACACGTGCAGATGAGAGCACACGTATACGTGCAAGTGCGTACACACACACCCCAAAAAGACTACTATGTTCCAATACTGATTTTAAATATCTATTTAGTCCTCTAATTACACTGAATGCAATCCACTGAGTACAAATTACTTGTTTTCTCTAGCATTAATGAGTTTATTCTAAGAGCTTAAGACTTTCAAGAGTAAATACAGATTCTTGGCTCCCAACCATAGCAATTCTGACATGGTAGGTTTGAAGTGGGGCCTTGACTCTGTGTTTTAACAAGCACCCTAGGTGCTTCTGATTCATAATTTTTAGAATACTGCTTACCATAAACCAATGGCTGCTTGGGGCTTAGCTTTAATGAGGCATCGATCAATCACAACCAAAATACTATGGGCCTGCTCTTTGACACATTTGCTTCCTCTGCCAACTACTCACTAGAAGTGTGATAGGAAAGACCAAATCCTTTACACTCCTTGGAACACTGTATTGGACTAGCCAACTCCAGAAACTCAGTGCTGACCTGAGCTGATGACCCTGCCAGGACCCCTTTCTTTCCTTTATGTAACACAAAAGGCAGAGTGTGTCTAGAGGCTGAGACTGAGCTTACTGTAAAATTTCCTCTATATTCCATAGTGATACATTATCTATTTGTTTCTGATGTTTATGCTTCTATTCACAGTTCAAATATTACTGTATTCATTAGAGCATTAAAAATAATATTTAAAATAATGGTAATAATGATCAAACTCTTTTCTTATTGATATCATTCATCCTTAAAAAAGAGTTCACTTCTAGTGTACTAAAATAGTACTTATCAGAGCGTGATGCAGGAATCGCCTGTATTGAAAATGTTATGGGATTCTTGTTTAATAGTCAGATCCCTGGGTCCCATTAAGTGGTATTAAAAAGACTCTAGAAATCTGAAAATGTGCACTTTAACATATAACCTTCGGTGGTTATGCCCACATACAGCTCCCATGTGTCAACACCAGCCCGAGGGAGCTCATCAGTTACCTGGAAAACTTTTACAAACTACTCAAGCTCATCCCTGGCTTAAAAATCAAAATCTGATGGTGATGGAGAGGAAGAGATGAAGGTACTATTTGAAGAAGCTTCTATAATGAATTTTTTTTAAATATGAAATTCAGAGGGAGACATTGAAGTTAATCAAACTTTTTAGTTCATGGCACATCATCATTATTAACATGTGCAAGGCCCCTTTTTGTTTGGTTTGATTTATTTTGCCCCTTCAAGGCAGTAGCCCTACTCCCATTTCATCTTTTGGTATGTATAATTATTGCAAATAGGCAATGTTGTTTGTGTATCTGTGGGCTTTTAATTTGCGTAAGTATATCAGATGATACATTGAATGTTATTTTTTTCTTTCAATAATGTTTTTAGCAGTTGCCCATGTTGCTGCCTGTTTGAGAGCAATTTATTTGCTAAGTCACTGTTTCTAACTGCTGTGTACTATTACACTGATGCATCCATACATCCAAGAAATTTTATTTACCCATTTATCTATTCCCCTGGGGAGAGGCATCTAGGTTGCCTCCAGTATGCCACCATAATAAAAAAAACAAAAAAAACTATAAACGAGTATTTTTCTGAACAATATGATGAGGGGAGAAATTGCTGAGTTATGAAAATTTCTCTTAGTTTCACCTCAAACTGCCAGATTGCCCCCTAAGACTGGCTGCATTGAACTTATGTATTTACTAGCAAGTGAGGCTGAGAAATGTTTCACGGACCTCTTAGTCACCCAAAACTCCCCTCTCATGAATCATCTATCCATTTATTTATATATGGACCATTATTCCTTTAGACTGCATATTTTTCTTTTTGAGTTTCTTTTTTTTTAAACATTTCATTGAGGTATGTCTGACTTGTAAAAAGCTATCCATATTTAATGTATACAACTGGATGTCTTTGGAGAGAAATGTATATCACAATAAACCATCACTGCACTCTATACCATAAACATATCACCACCAAAAGTTTTTTCCCACCTTCTTTTATCATTTGTTTTCATGATAAGAACACTTATAGGATTTACCCTCTTAGCAAATTTTTAAGTATACAATACAGTATTATTAACCATAGCCTCTGTGCTACATAGGAAATCTCCAGGACTTCTTTATTTTACATAAATGAAACTTTGTATCCTTTGGTAATATCTCCCCCTTTTCCCCTCCCCAATTCCTGGCAACCATCATTCTATTCTAGGCTTCCATGAGTCTGACTATTTTAGGTATCTTAAATAAGTGATATCATGTAGTATTTGTCCTTCCTGTGTCTGATTTATTCACTTACTCACTTAGCGCACTGCCCTCCACTTCATCCATGTTGTTGCAAATGACAGAATTTTCTTTTTTGGGTGCCTGGGTGGCTCAGTGGGTTAAAGCCTCTGCCTTTGGCGCAGATCATGATCTCAGGGTCCTGGGATCGAGGCCCGCATCGGACTCCCTGCTCGGCGGGGAGCCGGGTTCCTCCTCTCTCTCTGCCTACTTGTGATCTCTCTCTGTCAAATAAAAAAATTGTTTTTTAAATTTTTCTTTTTCTTTTAAGGCTGAATATTATTCCATTGTATGTTTGTAACACATTTTAAAAAATAAATTTTTTTGTCCAGGTAAACTTACTAACTTTAGATGTTGCAAATATCATTCATTATGTCATCTGTTTGCTTTGCCTATAATTATTTTATTAAACAGAAATTCAAAATATTATATCAAATACATTCTCCCTCCCCCCTTTTTGTGTGAATTTGGTTCATTTAGATATTTAAAAAGTCCTTTACACCAAGATACAAAACCATTACTTTACATTTTTCTGGATCTATATTTTTATCTATCATATATAAGTGTCTGACCCTCCTGTCCTTTTTTTTAAATGTAAGGATCTAACCTTATTTTTCATAAAGTGAGCCAGTTACTTCAACACTAGTTAGTAAACAATTCATCCCTTCTCTCCTGAGTTTTATGCTATCTACTTCATATATTGAGTTTCCACATGTACCAGATTTGTTTCATTGAGCTGTGTGTTCCTGCACCAATATTTTATTCTTTACTTATGTGACCTTATACTTTGTCTTAAACCATGTAGTGCAAGCCATCTTCCTATAGACATTTTACAGTGAATTTGTAGTTCTGAAGAACATCCTATAATCCTAAAATCAACATAACTTTTTTCTAGAATTGATGTGAACTGAAAGATGAATCAGTATTAATAAACATACTGTATCTCTCCATTTATTCAGCCTTTCCTATTTAATGTATCTTTATTTCTAACTTGCTTTACAGATGTATTATGATAATTTTTTCTATTCTATTATGATGCTATTACCAAAATAAGGGGAAACAATATTTCTAAGTTAATCCTGTATATTTGGTTATTTCGTTCTTTGTCATTTCAAAAGGTTGTTTGTTGCTTTTGAGGAATTTTCCTTAGTAAATAATCATGGAATGTATAAAAAAAAGTTTGCATAATCCTTTCAGATATTTCCTCTTATTCCTTTTTCTTATCTTATTGTATTGCCCAGGACTTTTGAAAATTTCTTGAATGATAGTGATGATAATGGGCATCTTTATCTGGCCTCTTATCATAAAATAGGTTCATCTAAATTCTCTTACTAAGTTGAATGTTTGATCCAAGTTTTTGATAAAAGGCTTTATTAACTTTAAAAATGGTTTTATTTTGTCTCTGAATTTTTTATTATAAATGTTTTAAGATTTATTTATTTGAGAGAGAGAGAGAAAGAGAGCACAAGCGGAAGGAGCAGACGGAGAGGGAGAGAGAATCCCAAGCAGACATTACCCTGAGCACGTAGCCCAATGTGGTACTCGATCTCATCACCCTGAGATCACAACCTGAGCCAAAACCAAGACTTTTGGCTTATTTGATTATGCCACCCAGGAGCCTTATAAATATGTGTTTTTTAATCAAATTTAATCAAATGCTTTTTCTCAGTTTTTAAGATAATCATGTGTTCTTTCATGGTCCATCAGTGTGGCAAATTGTGTTGACTGATTTTTGGTAACAAGGCACACTTGTCCTTTTGGATAAACCTGACTGTGACATACTGCAATATTATATATAATTTTAAATATACATTTATAATTATATAAATCTAAACATAAAAATATAGGATACATTTAGGATATATTATATAATAATACAGACTGAATAAGCTAACATTTATGTAGAATTTTGCATGTATTTTATTTTATTTTATTTTTTTAAGATTTTATTTTTATTTATTTATTTGACAGAGAGAGATTACAAGTAGGCAGAGAGGCAGGCAGAGAAAGAGGAGGAAGCAGGCTCCCTATCGAGCAGAGAGCCCGATGTGGGCCTCGATCCCAGGACCCTGAGATCATGACCTGAGCCGAAGGCAGAGGCTTTAACCCACTGAGCCACCCAGGCGCCCTGCATGTATTTTAATAAGTGGGATGGACTCTACATTTCATTTCCCTATATCAACTTTATCTTCTGTTTGTATCAAAGTAATACAAATTATGTATTTTCTTTAAAAAACCACCGGTGTGCATGTATTGTGATAAGCATGAGGTGCTGTACGTAACTAATGAATTACTGAACACTACATCAAAAACAAATGATGTACCTTATGCGGCTAACTGAACATAATTAAAATAATAAATTCTTAGGGGCGCCTGGGTGGCTCAGTGGGTTAAAGCCTCTGCCTTTGGCTCAGGTAATGATCTCAGGGTCCTGGGATCGAGGCCCACATCGGGCTCTCTGCTCGGCAGGGAGCCTGCTTTCTCCTCTCACTTTGCCCGCCTCTCTGCCTACTTGTAATATCTTTCCATGTCAAATAAATAAATTAATTAATTTTTAAAAATTCTTTAATGCCTAAAAAAGGAACAATTTAAAAATAATAAAAAAATAATACCTGTATAAGCTAAAGATGATACAACACTTAGAAGTTTTAAAGAATTTACTTAAAATACCATCTGAGCTTCTGCATTAGGGAAAAAAGGTTGAATACTATTTCAATTTATTTAATGGTTTTTCTGTTTTGTCTTGTGTAGTACTGGCAATCTTATGATTGAGAAAAGCGTATTTTAGTAAGATTTTAATACATATTGTCACTTAAAACTATTGTGTATATATTTTTTTAATTCTACCTTTTACCTTTTTTTCTCAATGCCACATTTTTCTCTCATTTATCTTAAAAAACCCAGATTTTTCTTTAATCTTCCCTATTGCTTTTATTTTCTGTCATTAATTTCTCTCATCTTTAATAGTTTCTCTTATCTGAGTTTATTTTGAAACTCCTCATGTTGAGTTGAAAGCTTTGCTCATTAACTTTCATATTTCTTCCTTTTTGATAATGTACTTAAGTCTTTCAATTTTTGTTTCTTTAGCTGTATTTATGAAATTTTGACATGCTTTTTCATTTAGTTCTAAGAATTCTGTCTTTTTTATGGCTTCATCAACACAAATATTAAATAGCATAATTTTTAGTTTTTAAGCTATTATTTGATAATTGATTTCTAATTTTATTGCCTTGAGGTTAGAAAACAGATGCCCATTCTTTAATCAGATACACAGTTTGTATATGTTGGGGGGGTTACATGTCTTCAAAAATAATATGGAAACTCTTTTTTGTTGGATGTAAATTTCCCTTATATCTATCAGTTAAAAACACATTATGTTGTTGCCTTATTCTAGAACTTTGCTTTCTTTTTCTATTTTTGATCTTTGGTTTTGATGATCCTAAATTTCATTTTAATAGATCTTGACCTTGGCGTTTTTCCCCCTTAGCAATATTCTTTCACACTTAAAGTCATTTTAGCCTGAGGTATTTCATTTTTCTTAAACTATGGTAAAACCTCTATGATTAGCTTGATAATTATTTCCTTCCTTTCACTTATTTTTATCTCTCATTTCAAGATTCCTAGTACTTAGATGCTGACAATTATACTTTTATGCCTCTTAAATCAGAAAAAAAAAAGCCCATCTCTTTATCCTTTCTTGTTGGCTCCTATAGTAATTTATCCATCTGATTTTACAGAAACCTATTCATTCTCTAGTTGTTTCCATTCTACTATTCAATATCTTTTTATTGAGTTTTAATCTACTATGCCTTTTCATACTTAATTTTTACTATTGGTTCCTTTTTTTTTTTTAAGATTTTATTTATTTCTTTTGACAGAGAGAGACACAGAGAGAGGGAACACAAGCAGGGGGAGTGGGAGAGGGAAAAGCAGGCTTTCCACTTTGCAGAAAGCCCCATGCGGCGCTTGATCCCAGGATGCTGGAATCATGACCTGAGCCAAAGGCAGACACTTAACGACTGAGCCACCCAGCCACCCCTGTACTTGGTAAAAACTTTTGTCTCCATATCTTTTCTTACCTCTTTGATAAACTTACTGTGATTTTAAAGTTATTTGCTCTAAACATTTCTACTTCGTGGGGAATATAGGTTGTTCAGATTTTTGTCTCTCTCTTAAAGGAGTTATACAGCTCAGAGGTTTATTATTCCCTAGGATCTCATATTCCTTACCCAGCAATATACAGCCATAGGGAGGGATTGAAATCCAGACACTAACATGCCCCTTCTGATAAATTTAAAGCCTTTGTCATGACAGCCTGGGTTCCGTTGTTCTTGGTTAACCAAACCCTCAACAAACAGCCCTGACCACAGAAAATCTCCCTGTATTCCCACCTGGGTACTGCTTCTTCCCTAAAGCTATGTCCCATGCTTATAATCACTTAGACCTGGAGTCTAAAGAAGGATGGGGAAGGAATGAAGGAAGGAATATGCAAGAGTTTACTGGGGTACTTACTGTAATCCACTCACTAATCTCAAACACTGTAGAGAACAATCCCTGAACTGCTCTTGGCAAATGTGGCCTGTTCTCTGTCTCAGAGTGAAATGGGAGAGGACAACGGTTCGCCCAGTAATGTGTACAGCGCAGGGGTCTGCAAAAACATATACATGCATGCCATGAAAAGGCCTTACCTGCCGTGACTCCTAGACTTTCTTCCCTCTGGGTTGCTGCATCACCCTTCAATCAATCCTACCCTCTTTCCCAAGGATTTCTCAGGATGTAGCAATGTGACTCTTGTTTCCATGGCACCAGTACATATGTAGCATTTACAGGGTTGAGTTGAGAAGGAAATCAGAGGAGTAAGTTCGTTTGCTACCTTGACAGAGACTAAAATCTATCCTCAGGTTTTCCTAATAGATGCATTTCCTTCCATGTTGAAAAACTTTAATATTTGTCCACAATTTGGACATATTTGGACAAAATATATGGCTATCAGTTTATAAAAGTGTTGCTTTCATTAAAAGATAAGGTCAAAATGCCTTTATAATTACCTGAAATCAATGTTTTTTAGGAATATATATGTAATTTTTCAAGACATCTATAGTAACATTGTGCAGATTACATTATATTGAGGGTCTCCTATAGTTAAACATCTGTATTACTGGATATATTTTACTTGATAATGGTGGATCATTTTTTCATTTTTTAAATTTATTTCTTCACATTTCATTTAAGGCTTTCTTATCTACTTTTATAAGTGAAATCTCTATTTTCTCAAAAATCTTTGAAGTTTTTATTTAAGTTCCAGCTAGTTAACATACAGTGTAATATCAGTTTCAGGGGTAAAATATAATGATTCAGCACTTCCATACAACACCCACTGCTTATCACAAGTGAACTCCTTAATCCCCATCCCCAATTTAACCCATCCTCCCACACGTCTCCCCTATTTTAACCCTCTGTTTGTTCTTTATAGTTAAGAGTCTGTTTCTTGGTTTGCCAGTCTATTTTTTCCCCTTTGCTTGTTTTGTTTTTTAAGTTCCACATATGAGTGAAATCACATGGTATTTGTCTTTCTCTGATTGACTTATTTTGCTTATCATATATAATACTCTCTAACTCCATACATTGTTGCAAATAGCAAAAATTTCTTCTGTCTGATGACTGAGCAATTTTCTTTTTTTTAATTATTATTTGCCCCAGGGTACAGGTCTGTGAATCATCAGGTGTACATCCTTCACAGCACTCACCATAGCACAAACCCTCCCCAATGTCTACAACCCAACCACCCTATCCCTGCCCTCCCAGCCCCCAGTAACCCTCAGTTTGGTTCGTGAGATTAAGAATCTCTTATGCTTTGTCTCCTTCCTGATCCCATCTTTCATTATTTTCCCTCCCTACCCCCATGACCCCCTGCCCTGCCCCTCAAGTTCCTCATATCAGAGAGATCATATGATAATTGTCTTTCTCTGATTGACTTATTTCACTTAGCATAATACCCTCCAGTTCCATTCATGTTGCTGCAAATGGCAAGATTTCATTTCTTTTGGTGGCTGCATAGTATTCCATGGTGTATATACATATATACCACATCTTCTTTATCCATTCATCTGCTAATGGACATCTAGGTTCTTTCCATAGTTTGGCTATTGTGGACATTGCTGCTATAAACATTC